>JACCPG010001803.1:0-86376 GCA_016069955.1 Drepana arcuata | reverse complement strand
AGAAAAAAAAACAACTGACTGCGCCAATGTGCGAGACTGAAAAAGATTTGTTTGAAATGTATGTGCATATTATTATCATCACGCCGAAACCTTCACGGTAGGCAGTTCAGTTCAGTTCGCCAGTTCTCTCTAGACTTATCTTATTTTTGCTTCACATACATATTCATCAGTGTCTACATACATGCTCGTCGGTTTCCAGTATTTAAGACAATATAAATATATATTATATATGTACTTATTATATATTGGAATGGTGAAGTTATCTGTGGGTTATAGCAATAGTTTTAATGAAGCGTGTACAGGCCATGGCTAGCCAACAAAGTTAACAATTACTTGCATGTCGGACGAGCTTAACGCCGTTGTTCGCACCGCGCGAGAAATTACATCGTTTCTCCTGGCCGGATCTAATTGCGGCTTCGTCTTTATGCAATCATGATGAGGCTTTATATATTTACAAGCTAAAGTTAACTAACTATTTCCAAACTTCATGGAATTTTAACGAACATTATAAATATACAGATAAACTAATTACATATTTAAAAAACCCGTAGTCGCCGAGTGTTTCGAGCAGTTGCCTGCGACACAAAGATCGCAAGTTCGAATCCCGACTGTACCAATGAGTTTTTCTGAACTTAAGTACAGTGGTTAGTCACACCACGAGCTTTACATCAGGAAAACATCGAGAGGAAACCTGCATACGTCTGAGAAGAAATTCAAAGGCGTATGTATGGTCGTGCTTGAGTAACGGCGATGGACTCGCCATCTGTTACGTTGGCACCTAATATACCTCTGGCGGAAAGTGGGTGTGTCGGTATTACCTATACACCTCTGCCTACCCCTTCGGGGACCCTTGTGGGAAGGCGTGAGGATATTATATTATATATATAACTAATTACATATTAATATTAGAGTTCATCACTCTGCTTACTACTTACAACTTCAAGGTTTGCAATAAGAAGCTCTGACCACTAGGCAAGGCGGCAGTCGCTTTGTAACGAATCTTACTCAATTGAATCAACGATCATTTATTTTAACTCATGTATAAACTTCTACCGTAAATCAAGTGACATCAACGTTTACTCATTATAATTTCAAGCAAGCTAAATAATCCACTCATTGTCCATTCCGCAGTCAAAACAATCGCAATTAGTGTAGCAAATATTATCAGAGTTCCGGAATCATTATTGTTATTTATTTTATTATACTGTGTGTATTTATGGTAATCAAAAATACACATTTCAAAAGATAAATGCCCTCTATTTCAAATCAACGATTTGTTACTTATTTAAATTATTAAATGTATCCGGTGAAGTAACTACAGTACCTAGTTATATCATAAAAAAATATTTAATAGTCTGAGCGGGAGACGTTGACAAGAGAGTGTTGCTACATTCAATAATAATTGTATTGAATGTAAATTTAAAAATAATCCTTAATTTAAATTATCTATTGTGTATCTTTGAACATAGTTAAAAGAGAACGGAACGTTTTGTAAACATATTTCCAACTTCTAAGGCTCCCTGAATGTTTACGCAGGTATCAAGATATTCTTTTTGCTCCAACGGTACAGGTTTTCTCTTAACTTTATCCTTATCCAAAGCTATTATTTTTTAATTTCAGATATCGTTGGAAATAGAACATGCATGCGTGCTATGACTATGATATTCTATTACTTCTCTATGCCAAAGTCTACCTTCAGTTAGGATGCTTAATTTGTCTTGTGTCGTCAGCAGAAGGGCAAGTAAAGAGAGGTCGACTAGTATAATTATACCATAATTGAGGTACCGATATGGTTTAATTAAGAGTAGATATTTGTACATACCTACTTATCACGTCGAGTCCCTCGGGCTTAGAAAGGTTAGAGCTCTAGTTCTAGATATTTGTATCGTAACTATAATATGACTAGTGTTGTCCTATACAATTTCTTATAATGTATTATATAGAACTACGTTAACAATTAGTGATTAGTCACGTCATTAGCAAATCAGTCGTCAGGCGTCAGCAAGAGTAGCAAATGCTACGGGGCCCAAGCATTTGGGGACTCCACGCACCAACACTTATTGACCGTTGAGTAGTTTTTTGTTTAGTACTATATAATAATAAAATATAATATATCCTCACGCCATCCCACAAGGGTCTCCGAAGGGGTAGGCAGAGGTGTATAGGTAATACCCACACACCCACTTTCCGCCAGACGTATATTAGGTGTCAACGTGACAGATGGCGAGTCCATCGCCGTTACTAAGCACGACTATACATACGCCTCTGAATTTCTTCTCAGACGTATGCAGGTTTCCTCTCGATGTTTTCCTTCACCGTAAAGCTCGTGGTGTGACTAATTACTGTACTTAAGTTCAGAATAACTCATTGGTACAGTCAGATACTAAATAATATAATTAATTGCTAAAACAATTCACAGGGCCCCTTGGTATAATTTGCTACAGGCCCCACACTGACTGAATGCGGCACTGCATTTAATTTTTATAACAATCGATTTTCAGAGTAGTTCGACACCGCACTAATTCATCAAAAGTTCAACTTCGAATTCGAGCGCCAGGATTCTACAATTTCATAGCATGTTTTGGACAGCAATGTCGAGAAATTCAATCCCCTTTGTCAACCACACTCACCGGGTTGCACAGGTCGCGGCAATGCACTTTGATGTTGGATAACGCTTTAAAACTGTGCCGCAAAACCACAACATAAGCTCTCTCGCGGGCTTATACAATATTAAATCAATAAAATTTTTGCGTCTGAATATCGCTCATTAGTGAAGTGTCCGTATTTTACCCTATCTATCTATATAATATCTGCTATACTATTACCATCGATGTTATTTAGTGTTCATGATGCATTTCTTGAATCACGTTTCGAATAGGATTTATGCAGTTTCGGTAAAAAGCCTTTGTGGTTTGTTGGAGGGGCTTAATATTTAAGAATCTTTATTATTTATACAACTACAAGGCTGCTAATGCTGTTGTTGTGGTACGGTCAAACAGAATATAATATTGGACGGTTCAATTATTGTTTTGTTCCAAAAAATCAATCCACTATTCAAACTTTTTTCTAATAGGATGTTCGAAGTAATTGGCTGAGGTGTAAGAACAATCTATTTATGCCGAAGATAAGTCTGCCATCGTCTAAAAGCCTCTAAGGCATTTCATACGACTTTGAAATACTCAAACGTATATATTCCTTACGATATTTGTCTGTATCGTAAAGATCGTTGCCTGAATCACCACTTTACTAGAGTTAGCAAAAACTCATTGGTATAGTCGGAATTCAAACTGGCAGCTCTTGCGTTGCAGGCAAACCGTTTGGTGACAACTGCTTTCGAAAAAAAAAATTACACAAGATCAGTCGATTTTGTGTCATCAGGGATGTAGTCACATCCCTAGTTGTTTTTGGTTGGTTTGTTTTCAAACAAATTCGTAGTACGCTGGGTCACGTCAGCCTTATCTCAGTTCGACGTGGATCCATCGCAGCGTAGATGGTCGTTAATGAAACTGATAGATGAGGAAGGAGATGATTTCACTGAATTATGGACCTGGGCCGAGACAAATGCCCGCCATTACTTGCGGAAAGATAGCGGCCGCTTGCGACGTTTATATCTCCGATCATATTAGAAGACGTATGGACTCCACATCTATAAAACATACATATGTATCTGATGTCGTTATTTTGCTCGATAGAAACGGTTTTTTCATTAATGTGACTGTTTACTCGATAACTTACATAATACATTATAAGCGTATTAACGAGAATATTAACAAAAAAATACTGTGTATATATCGTGACAGATGCCGAGTCCATTGCCGTTACTTAAGTACGGCTGACTATACGTACGCATTTGAATTTCGTCTCCAACATATGCAGGTTACCTCTCACCGTAAAGCTCGTGGTGTGACTAATCACTGTACTTAATATCAGAAAAACTCATAAGTATGGTCGGGATGCCAACTTGCGATATTTGTAATAAATGTAATAAACTCGAACCACTTGGCCTATACGGCTCTCTTTTTACAAAAAACAATACATATTATATACACCAACCTAATCTTTAGAACTCATCAGCTGACAAATTACTTTACGATAAAGCCCTCGGTGTTACCCGCGATATAATGATTGTGTCAGCGAATTAATTCTTTCACCATTAAATATCGTATGCTAAGATAGAGAATCTAGCTTAGAAGCTGTGAACGCTACAAAATAAAAATCAAACTGTAAATCGTTATAAGATACAGGGAACACCTATTAATTACTATCGTTTCCAAGGAGGCTGTCAGGAGTATAAACTCGCCGTTATTTTTTTACTCTAGTTCCCATTATATTAAAATTGTTACTCAATGAATTAACATTCATATAATTCACAATTTTACAAAACAATAATCAACACGAGCGAATACAGGTACATACATAATGGTTGAGCTAGTTCACTGGAATGGATATTCTTGATTCAAGTTTCATAAAGTTTAACGTTAGCCTTTACACCTGGTCCTTAGTGAAGATGGCTGTTTATTTATCAATAAACATAAAACAAATCCATGAACAATAACGATTTCGTAAACTTTTTACTTGTGTACTGCAGTTACGTTAGTAGCACTTAGCAGCTCATGTGTACTTGCCACACTTAGAAGCAATACCTATTTTGTCTCGATGAAGTTCATTGGCCTTAAATTATGTCTTTGACTTAAAAATATTTACATAGAATTTAACACTGAAACTTAAGTAATCAAGTTAAGTAAGAGGATTTCTTAACTATAATAAAGCTTAATATGCTGCATATCTGCACGAAGATCCAACAGTCGCCCTAAATGTCTCTTCAACGCTTAGCAACCTCATGTTTTGCTCTGTAAGACGCCGTCTGAAATTTAGCATAATATTTTGAAAGTGGGCGTGTGGGTATTACCTATTTTACCCACTTCCGGCCAAAATTTGTAATTCGGTTCTGATACTACCTACCTATCTTCTACAAACATTCATTTAGTTTGTACATATTATATACTAGCTGTGCCCGCGACTTCGTCGGTGTAGACGGTTTTTTATGATCCTGTCGGTCCTGAGTGTCCGACCGATAAATATCACAAAAGTATCTCAAAGGCAATCAGTTCTTATCTCATTATTACAAGGTACAACCTACCTATTCATAAAAAAAAGTTGTGTGAGATTATACGTCCAAAGTATGTATATATACATATTACACATATGTATATAAATGTATTGTATTAAAGTGGAGAAGGTCCCACCCACCAATTAACACCTCATCGCTCAATGTCCAATGTAGTCTCGAGGCTTTTAGCCCGAGATATTTTAAGCGTGAGTGCCTTTGTAGCATATGCATTAGCTTTACTGTAAGAATTATTCACGTTTGCTAAATATAGATCACAATGTAAAAATTCTTTGTATTTTCTTGAGTCGAAGTCATACAGAGATAACTGATTCTGGTGCAAAAAAAAAACTTTGTTGTTCAACTTTGCTGGTCAGGGTTGGAGCGCCCACAGCTTGGAGGCCTCGGTGCATAGCAACAACTAGCCTTTCGGTAGATAATCAGTAATAAATGTATTTTTAGATTTATAGAAATAAATACATATAGAAATCTCTTCACTCACACACCCACAAGGGTCCCCAAAGGGGTAGACAGAGGTGTTTATGTAGTACCCACACACCCACTTTCCGCCGGAGGTATATTTTAGGTGCCGACGTGACAGATGGCGAGTCTATCACCGTTACTCAAGCACGACTATACATACACCATTGAATTATTTATCAAACGTATGCAGGTTTCCTCTCGAGGTTTCGAAAAAAAAAAAAAAGAAGCTCGTGGTGTGACTAATTACTGTACTTAAGTTCAGAAAAACTCATTGGTACAGTCGGGATTCGAACTTGCGATCTTCTTGTCGCAGGCAACTACTCGAACCACTCGGCTACCACGGCTTACTACGTAACGGTGACGGAGCGCCTTTACGCGGGTACTCAAATATAGGGTGGGTTTTATTTAGATCATTAAGCTAGAAAACAAGCATGTACTCTGGCTGTTGCTGACCAATGGTATCCGATAAGCGTTTACCAAGCGTATTAAGCATGAAATTATTGTAACTCGTTGTCGACCCTGGATATATATTTATTCATCTTTTCAGAAACCTTTGAGAGCTAGGCGCGAAGGATTTTGTATTCCAGGTACCAAATAACTACGCTCTAACAATGACCGTTGACGTAATTGAATATATACGTGCGCATGCAACCACAAACAAGGTGGATTGTATAGAAACCGCCGCAGAGGTTGTCCATTTCCCAAATCCGCAGCGAGGCAATAAACTGGTGTGCAATAAATTACCGATACAACCGCTCTGGAAGTGCTCTGCATCGACACGTGCTAGGGGAGTGGCGAAATAGAACCCCTGTCGGCGGTGATCTTATAATAACAGTGAAACGGTTAACAGCAGGCCAGATATAATTGTAACATTTATTTTGAAATTACATGGCTGTATACGTGTATACGTATGTATGTATGTTTAAAAGAGTTTTTTTAAGTTTTATTTGTTGATTTTGAAAGCTCATCCTTATGTTCTTTAAAAATATTTTTTTAAAAGGAATACGTGCATGTAGTGGTATAAAAAGGAGTTGCGGTCAATTCAACGTGTTTCTTAATTTGAAAGATGGTATATACTCGTAAATGGCGTTCTCCTAAAAACACCTGGAAAATGGTGTAATCAGCGTTTTACATATCACATCGAGTCCTATACATGATAACCGTAGGGCGAAGAGCGCCAGTTCTTTCCAGACTTACAGATTTCTTTCCCTTCATCCCTATTACTTAGTCAAATTTATTAAACATCCATAAGTCCTCTCTAGTCTTGCAGACCTCTTCTGTTTCATCCACATTTAATAGAAAAAAAAATTACAATAAACTTTTAAATTTCGACTTCACAGTAAGTCGTAGTGGGGCTTGTAAGTGAAAAATTAAGTGTCATATAGTGTAGTTGGTTATCTTCGTACGTCCATTTTAGGGTTGGCCCGCTGCCAGCGACGCAGCGAGTACCCGCGACGTAAGACAAATTTGTACACTCGCTAATATTGTGCAACTCGAATAAACTTATGACATCACTGACTGCTGTTGCAATTAAACTTTTATTAATTAAAACTAGATATTTGTTCATAACCTAATACTTTACTTTATGTGTACATACGTAGAGTATTGTTGTAACTGCCTTTAACATATTATATGGTGGGAATAATATAGTACTTATATTCTCACGCCTTCCCAGAAGGGTCCCCGAAGGAGTAGGCAAAGCTGTATAGGGTAGTACCCACACACCCACTTTCCGCCAGAGGTATATTTTAGGTCCCAATGTGACAGATGGCGAGTCCATCGCCGTTACTCAAGGTCGACTGAATATAAGCCTTAAAATTTCTTCTCAAACGTATGTAGATGTTCTCCTATAGCGTAAAGCTCGTAGTATACCTAATCACTGCACTTAAGTTCAGAAAAACTCATTGGTGCAGTCGGGATTCGAACTTTCAATCTTTGTGTTGTAAGCAACGAGTGGTTTGACTCGGACACGGACTTATCATGGTCGGACGGTATTTATCATGCTGACCCTGTAAATATGCAATCGGACAAAGTTGAAAAAAATTTAGGAATGGGTTCCATTAATGGTAGGTTCCTAATCCCCAATGACTTCTTTTTAGATATTTCAAGCATAGATACTTTTTAACTGCACATATCCGCCTTCAAGAGGAATAAGTAAATGAATGATATAAATTAGTTCAGAATCAACACAAAAATACCATATCGGTCGTATCGTATCGATAATTGCTTTTCAATGGAAATCGGCTCGGAATCGGAAAGTGGGTCCTTAACATAATTTTTTTATTTGTCCTTTATAACAGGTACTTGACACTTTAGTAAGGTTTTGTAATTAATTTGATAAATTTATTGCCTACCTGGATACAAAAAAAACGAGTCTGTAAGTGAGAGATTAACATAATAATAATTAATCAAAGCCCAGCCAACATCTTCAGGCCGATACGGAAGTTTTCTCTTTGTGAGGTAAAAGTAATTTAACTTTATAAGAACACTATTTGCCGGACTAGTGTGTATTTCCTCGGCGCTAATAAAACATTTATTAATTCCAGCCGTCAGGTTTCACGGCTTTCAAGTCATTAGCAACTTACAATAAGTTGTTAAGTAACCAATTACCTGCAAACATTTTAGGGATCCCTTGGAGAAAAACAAATCATCGAAAGTTACCTAAGAAAATAATCACTTAAGTAATTTTGTTTGTTTTGAATCCAAGCCAAATACACATTTATCGTCTCGCTTCATTTTCAGATCAATATGATTTACTCGTCCGTCTGTGACATTGTCAGTGTATGTACGTATGTACAGTATGTACTGTATGTACATACATTCCGATATCCTGCTGTAGTTAGCAAGTTTATAGGCGACATATTGAGCAATAATATTCTAAATTACTTTTTTGTACTTTCAAATTATCAAAATAATATTTTCGTGTTCAGTAATTTCGGGTAAATATAAATTCTAACCACTAATAATAAACGATTATTTTTGGCGAAAATTTTGTGCACCTGCGGAACTTCGCGAAGAGCTACAATAAAAAATATATATATATTATTTCTATATGCTGAACAAATTATGTCACAAGTTTCTAACTACGCTTAACAAATAAACGGCGACAATTTATCAAGCATTTTAATGGAAGAAAAACTAACTCAAATAGTAGTAGTTGGTACCATTACTTTCTTGGTTTTGCACGCGGTGAGTGGGGTTATCT
This sequence comes from Drepana arcuata, assembly GCA_016069955.1. Lineage (NCBI taxonomy): Eukaryota > Metazoa > Arthropoda > Insecta > Lepidoptera > Drepanidae > Drepana > Drepana arcuata. Next base: position 77,581 of record JACCPG010001803.1, on the reverse strand, counting down.
ATACGAAAACATAAACACTGTCTCTTTCAGGGTTGTTAGAGAAAGAGATTTTAATTTCCGGTACATAATAGATAAAAGAGAGAATTTTTACATATTCAATATCGTATTATAATTTGTTACTTACTTACTGAATCTTGTGGATAAATTGCTATTAAGGAGTCAGTATAGCTAAGTAGGTTTTATGAAAAAAAAAAAAACAAATTTTGTTTCGTATATAGCTTACGAACCAATCACTAGAACTCAACATAATATGAATATGATTTGCCAATTCCATCCGAATCGCTTTGAGGTCGATATTTGGAATTTAAATTGTGAAATTCAAATTTGTAGTCGGGTAACGCGTCGCCATTACGAGCAAGTTAATTAAAAATATTTATTGCATGTATTAGGCACTCGATTAGACCCAACAAATTGTCTGTTCAGATATAATTTGGAGTTGTTTGGAAACGCCACACGTCCATGTCATATATAAAAATAGAAGGTCATGCGAGTTCATATTTCTTTTCTAATCCTTTGTACAGTTACAAGAGAGATAGGGCACAACAGATAGAGAGAGTATGGAAGTCGCTTCTTTCGTTTCATACACAACTTTTTCTTGGACAAAAGTAGTTTTTCCTCTAGCTCTGCTTCCACACAGTTTGGCAGTAATAAACGTGTTGACTTTTAGATTCTTATTCATTGGAGCAACTTTACGTACGAGAAAACTGAAACCGTTTAAAAAATCGAGATGAAGAACTATGATATATTGAGAAAATATAGCAGCAAAATATTTTTGGTCGGCTGTGGGAACGTTTGGTACGAGGAAGACGGGAAAAGAGATGATCAAACTGTTATTTATAGACTATACAGCTTCGTACTGCTATTTGCATATACCTCTATGACAGTATCAGAAATCACAGCCGCTGTGGTGGGCGACTTCCCTAAAGACGAGAAGCACGACTGTGTGACGTTTGCAATAAGTCATACTATCGTTATGATTAAGATATTCTCAATTATCCTCAATAAGGGCTTGTTAAAGCGGCTGAATCAGAAGATGATCAAAATTTGCGAGAAATACGAACAGCCTTCGCTGATGGCCGAAAAGTATCGAATTATGAAAATAACTATCGTGGCATATTTTCTGGGTGTTTACGGTTCGGTAATTTGCTTTGTTTTTGAAGGATTGCGGAAAGTTCAGGAAGGTAACGAAATTTTAAAGAAAATTAAACTTGAAGATTAAGACTTGGCTGTTTTCATGGTAGTTATCAATTTTATAATTCCGTGAGGTCACGTTTCTTTATTCCTAAATTGATAACCATTTAATGTTCATCTAAAGATGCATAAGGATATATGAGGTTGGATTACCAACGGTTCATTTTGCAGGCAATTGGTTACATTAGCAAAAGAACTCGTCAAACAACGCATGTTTGATGAACATAGGATTACTTATCAAAAACGACACAACGTGAGTTTATGCTTACGAAACTCTGTTGATGGTTTTACAATCATACACTTTTGTACATAACTTGTGAGCGCCTTGAAGGAAGGCGTGATACAATTTTCGTCTGAAATCTGGGAACTCAAAAATATTTCCTAGAACTGTTTTCGTTCAGAAACATTAAAGATCCCCAAAACTTGATTCAATCAACGTCTAACGAAGGTTTGACCGATACGTATTTTTGGACAGATTTTTAACTTCTGTTACTTTCAGGATCGCATTTTGTAACTGTTGTCACGTACTACCCGACATATGAAGATAATTCGGTGCCTGCTACTGGTGTCCGTGTACTCACTACTTTAATCCTCTCCATGATGATGTTAACAATGATCGTGTCAGCGGACACCTTCACAATGTCCTATTTAATTATGTACAAGTACAAACTCATCACTTTAAGGCATTATTTTGAGAACTTGAAAGAACAATTTGACAGACAAAGCCAGTCTGGAGACGTAAGCCTTGCCACGGAGACACTAAGCAGGGGATTAGTCGAAGGGATAGTGATGCATAAAGACCTTTTGAGGTATGTAGCTAAGTATACATTTTATGTAGGTAGGTATAGTGTGTTGACTTTTGTAATATATTCCAAATTAGAAAGATATAATTCAACCGTGGTGGCCAAGTGGTTCGATTAGTTGCCTGCGACATAAAGATCGCAAGTTCGAATCCTGACTGTACCAATGAGTTTTTCTGAACTTAAGTACAGCGATTAGTCACACCACGAGCTTTAAAGTGAAGGAAAACATCGAAAGGAAGCCTGCATACGTCTGAGAAGAAATTCAAAGGCGTATGTATAGTCGTGCTTGAGTAACGGCGAAGGACTCGCCATCTGTCACCTTGGCACCAAAAATATATCTCTGGCGGAAAGTGGGTGTGTGGGTACTACCTATACACCTCTGCCTACCCCTTCGGGGACCCTTGTGGGAAGGCGTGAGGATATATTATATTACATATATTATTATTATTAGAAAAATATGTATGCATATAGGTTTTTATATAAAGTTTTCTATAAAGCTTGTGCTGGAGCATTAATTCTCTATCTTTCTCTACACTCGTCACTCACATACATATGTTATATTGTGACTAGATTATCTCGAGACGTCGACAAAGCGTTCGGGCTAGTGATGGCACTCCAAATGTGTCTGAGCGTGGGTACATCCGTGCCACTCCTTCTACAAATTGCCGTAAGTCAGACAATTTGTCATCCAGACCAAATCGACCGGCGAGAATGTAGTCAGATATTGATGAGCGTGACAAAAGACAACGTTATATTGTATTAATAACTCTGGTTCACTCAGTATATACCGATTTATCTTTACAATTATTGACTTGGAATAATACAATAATAAAATAATAATAATCATTTAAATAGCTAGAGGACATGGTGCTCGACTGGTTTGAATAGCCACCGTTAACGTCGAGATTGTAGGTTGAAAACTATGGTAATCTGTACCAATGAGATTTTCCGTGAACTTAAACATCGTAATCGGCATCCTAATAGACATCTGTCAAATACGTATGTGTGAGGAACTACGGGCTAGCAATATGTCACGTTGGTACTTAATTATATCTGCGGTAAAACGTGGGTGTCATTATCCCTTCAAGGACTATGTGGGAAGGTGTAACGATAGTTAGATATTTTATTTTTAGCTTTCAGATAACCTGGCGTTTATAGCAAAGCTGAAGATTGTTTTATTCGTGGTTGCTCTCTTCTTTTTGCTCGGCTTGTTTTTATGTAACGCTGGCGAAATAACATATCAGGTTAGTGGCACATATCAGAGAACATATCAGAGTGAAAATATTTTCATCAACGTAAAAATGCACATGCCGATGCTCAGAGATAGCCAATAGTAAGCCGTTTCTTCTTCTGACAGGCATTTCCTTAGTAACGATGGTACATACATACATACATACATATCATCACGCCAAGTCAGTCCCTAACGGGGTAGGCAGAGAGTATAGAGCGCCAGCTCTCTCTAGACTTACATACCTCTTTCGCTTCGTCCACATTCATCAGTCTCTTCATACATGCTCGTCGGTTTCGAGTACTCTTAACGTTCCCGTCCTTCAGAGTCCGATCTATTTGATCCAGGTAGTTGGAACGTGGCCTTTCTCTGCCTCTTCTTGCACACACTTTTGCTTTGTATATCTGTTTCGTCAATCTTTCATCACTCATCCTTTCTATGTGTCCAAACCAACGTAACATGCCTTTCTTCATCTTTACAATCACGCCCTCATTCACGCCAGTTGATTTGCGAATCTCTTCATTGCGGATTCGATCTAATATCGTTACGCCGCACATTTTTCGAAGAGATCGCATCTCAACTGCATTTAAGCTATTTTCATACTTCCTCTGACATACCCAGGATTCGCTGCCATACAATAAGGTAGGTACCAATATCGCGTTGTGGACAGCAACTCGAGCATTCTTGCTCAGACTTTTACTGCCCATCAACGCCGACATGGCTCCATTAACCTTATTTCCGGCAGTCATCCTTCTTTCAATATCTTTTTCATACTTTCCATCTCGTGTGAACATGCTTCCAAGATATACAAATTCATTCACTTGTTCTAGAATTTGCCCATTTACCGATATAGCACACTCGGTCACTTGTTCATCTCTTTCGAATACCAGAACCTTAGTCTTGCCAGCGTTTAGGCGCAGCCCCTTCTTTTCACATTCTGCTTTCATTATGGTAACTAGTGACTGCAGTTCGCCCTCTGATGACGCCAGTAAAACCGCGTCATCGGCGTATAATAGGCAGTTGACCACTAAGTTTCCCATTTTCACTCCACATCCGTTCGTTCTTAGTGCTCTCAGACAGTTATCTAGATATATAATGAACAGCCAGGCAGACATGATACACCCTTGTTTGACCCCGACTTCACATCAAACCAGGGTGACATCTCACCATTAACCCTAACGCACGCCCCGCTATCACTATAGAGTGATTTCACGGCATGCAGTAGGGAACTGCTCACTCCATATCCAGGCAGCACGTCCCAGAGTTCCTTTCGTACGACTCTATCAAATGCCTTCTCCAAGTCGACGAAAGCGCAGAAAACCCTTTGGTTAATATCCAAAAACTTTTCCGCGATTCCGCGAAGCGAGAAGGTTTGATCCATAGATCCTCTTCCTGGTCTAAATCCTCCTTGGGATTCCCAGAGAAACCTTTCGGATCGCTCTTGCATTCTTATCGTCAGGATCTTCGTGTACACTTTACTAGCTAAGCTGACCAAGCTGATGGCTCTGTAGTTTGAGCAGTCCAATCGTGACCCCTTTCCTTTATAGAAAGGCACGATGACTGCTCGCCTCCAGTCGTCCGGAACATCACCCTTTTCCCAGCAAAGATTGCATAGCAAATAGATGACGTCCCAGACCTCTGGTCCACCGTACTTGATCATCTCAGCCGTAATCCCATCTATTCCCGCAGCTTTTTCACATTTCAGACTTCTTATCGCACTTACAATCTCTCCCATACTTATTTTATCTGCTATAGGATCCTCGACAGATTCTGTTGGAGGCAGGATCGCGGCATCATCATCATACATATCTTTGTAAAATTCACTCCATCGCCTGAGGACGTCTGTTTTGTCAGTAAGTATGTTATTGTCCTTCGAGAAAATCACATTCATCCTGCTACTAGCTGTAACACAATTTCTGGACTTCTTAACTTCCCTCCAAAAAAGTTTTGCATTGTCCTTGAAATTCTGTGACAGTTTTTCGTCTACAGTCATTTGGAACCTCTCACGCTTCTGAGCTATTATCTCTTTCGTACGATTTTTTTGCAGGCGGTATTTTTCTTTCATACTCTCACTTGAGCTGGACATAGCCAAAATATCTTGCCTTGCATCCTTCTTCTTTTTAACTTCTTCTTTCACTTCATCATCCCACCAACCATCGCCATTTTTTTTAACGATGGTAACTGTAATTTTATATTTAGTATGTGACGATCATTTTGTGTTCTCTGTAACCCTTACGTAGATAAAATATTCCTGACTTGATTTGATAACTATGACAAATAATAACATGAATTAGGCTTTATTAAAATCTAAGCAGTATGTCTATTTTTTTGTGATAAACACGAGTATTTTGTATCTTAATCTTGGATGTCCTGTATATCTATCTATATAAGTAAATATATCGTTGTCTAGTTACCATAACATAAGTTTTGCTTAATTTGGGGCAATGTCAATTTGTGTGGAATATTCCCAAGGTATTAATTAATTATTTATTTATGTAAATTTAGTGAGCAGTAATTTTATTTACTTTCTAATAATCTTATTATAGTTTTGAGACATCTATTTAACTAAGTATTCGAATTATAGTAATTTTTCAGAATTATATATTTTAATCGCGGGGACAGGTAAGTTATTACATTAGTGCTACTGTGACCAATAGCTGGTAAATACAATAAACGCATAAAAAAACTTATTTATGAAAAAAACAATTTGTTTTCGATGTTCTTCGCGTCATAGTAAACAAATAGGAGGGTCCACGAAGTTCTGATTTATGTGCCTGACCTTACCTGACCTTGCACCGTGTCTTGTTTTTACAATGTAAATCTACAACAATTTTTCTGTTGATATGTTCATGAGCATTGGTATGGACGTGCTATTGAAATCATAATTCAAGAATGTGTAAGCGACAGATGTAGGTAGGTACCTAGATTTATAAACCTATCCCATTCACACGCTTAATTATTCACTCACTTATTCAGGTATATGTTTTCTAGAACTATTTAGAATATTATTTAATACTGGAAAATACATTCGGTCCATCTGATAATATAAACATATTGGTGTTTGCAACACGTTGCTAACATCATATTCAGAGTGGGTCATTGTGTTAAGAGCATATGACTGTGATGACTGGGTTCACATAAGGGGTCACTGTTCTACACAAATCTACTTCGTAGATATCTCGGAAATCGTAGCAGGCTGGATCTTATTGTTGGGTTCTAGTTTCTAAAACCGCCTTTCAGATATTCTACCTAAAGTTTAAATACATATTGTCCAGTAGCTACAAGGCACGAAAAAGTATAATAAACGCATGAAGAAAAATTTAAGTGGGGTAGTTAAGATTTGATAAATTATTGTAATCATCGGTCAATCGGGCAAAAATGTTTGTAATTTGAACTATTATTTTTATCATACTGACACAAAGAAAATGTGATGCGATACCGTCTGTATTAGACACCAAAACATCACTATATTGGTCTGTTGAGACTTATTAGCGCGCATCTGCCTAATGTGTACTTGGAACAAAATGTTTTTTTTCTACGATAGTATCGTAAACACCCGCTGGCTGCTCTTAGCCAGACTTACTACTTAGAATACACCATTAAAGTAAATGGGTTAACAAAAAACTTAATGCTCGGCTAGATTTTACTTTCGTCGTATTTTTTAAATGTAGAACTTAATGCACTTTACCAGACGTAAATGAACTATCTGAAACAATTTCAAACTAAATGTCATTACCATAAAATGAATTGAAGTGATTGCATTGAAGTTCTAGACGTTCAACAAAGCTTCAATAGACATTTATATTTAAGTGAACAATATACTTAGAGACGAGGCGAGGCGAAAGTATGTATATTTCGCGCTAACGAACTTCACTGATCTTAAGCAGTCGTGTAATGGTCAAGCACCTACCTGTGAAGTTTCTCACGGATTCGATTTTTACTGTAGAGTTTATTTGTGTGATTAACATGGGTATTTAAAATTGGAAGTCTTATAAGTTACCGATCGTAATTGTATATAAGTATTAGCTGGTAAGAGCCCAGCTTTGCCCGGGGGAAAAGTAAAATTTCCTGAAACACGTTCGTAGCGCCACCTATTGGGTCCAATTGTGAATCTAAACCATTCTCGAATCCACCTTAAGACACACAGAGAGGAACAACGTCGCCCGGGGGAAAAGTTAAACTTCCTAAAACACGATCCAATTGTGATGAAAGCTATCCTATCCTTTAAGTTGGTTCAAACCCCACACGGTGTGCAAATTTGATTGAAATCAGTTAAGTAGTTTAGGAGTCCATCGCGGACATACAACGTGACACGTAATTTATATATATTAAGATAATACTTAGACTAGATAGAATGTCCCAATAATTTGTTAAATAAATAAATGCATTCCCCAGGCTTCGCTACTGACGGACGCTATATTTTACTGTGGATGGCACCGCTGCCCATTGAGGACTCGACGTGATCCCAGCCGCTTAGTCCACCTCGCCATCATGCAAGCACAGCGCCCGCTCGTCATGAAAGCGTTCAAAATGTTCGAACTCACATACGGTACCTTTCTGCAGGTACGTGTGCATTAACACCCTTTCCTCGCTGGAGATGATTAGGTGCCAACGTGACGACTATACATACGTCAGTCCACAAAATTCGTGGTATGATTAATCACTTTACATAAGTTCAGAAAAAACTAATTGACGTAGTCAAGATTCGCTTATAATCTTTGCGTTGCAGGCGATTCTTCGAACCAATCAGCCATCACGGTTTACCGTTGTTTACAAAATCAAGGTAGCAAGCAGACCACTGAAAAGCATTATTCTGTAGTCTATAGACGCTTGCAATATCCGGGATAAGAACTGTGGCAGCATAAGGAACGGTTAATTTTGCACTACTATTCCTGATAGAGCTGTAAACCTTACTTACTGCAGGAACACAGCTCTGCCCTAGAGCACGACTATTTAGCTTTCTTCTATAAATGTATGGTCTTAATAAGGCACTACCAGCTTCTGTTTCTATTCCCTCTCGACTTGTCTCCCCTTGCTTATAATATAACTTGTAATACTATGAATTCCAGGTGGTTCGAGGAACTTACTCAGTATTTGCATTATTTTATGCACAAAGTAAATAATTCACTGCTGCGAACATAGAGAAGGAGAGTGATGCGAAAATGTATAAATGTCTCTCAGTAGTATCACATATTTGCACAACGCATATATTGGCAGCTGCGACAGGAGGTTGGTAATTAAAACAATAATTTTGTACTAATATGTCTTACAAGAAGATTTTTTCAGGCGTTTCTACGAATAACACCTAGCACTTAATATGACATTAAATGTACTTACTTAATGAAGCTGTCAATAAAATGTTTATGTACCTAATTTAGCCTTTTCTAATACATGTTTATCCATGCTTCCAAGCAAAATATTGAGAGAACTAATTTGCTTTAACGTTATTCCCGTTAACTAACTAAAGAAGAGTTTGCGACTGCCAGAAAACTCGCTAAGTTTACATGCGCCTCGACACGAAAAGTTTTCTTGTTCTTGCAAATACTTCCAACAGTCAAGCCAAGTTGATAGGATTGCGCATAAATTTACAGGTTCGGAATGCTTCAATTTGGCATCCATAAAGTTATTTGATTCTATTCACAATCAACAACTATTAAGAAGTAATGGAGAAGACCAAGAGAGGTAGGGTATAACGGGTTTCCCGTTCGAATTGGGAGCTGCCCGACTGGGGCAGGACCTCCACCTTATAGAAGTCCGTCCGTAGCCAAATAACACAATTTTTTTGTGTTGTGTTCCTACGCGGTAATAAGGTTTCCAGAAATGAGCTCCTTGGGGAGGGGGGAGGATTGTTACATTGTGTTGGAAGTAGAGGGCTTAAACCCATTACGCTGCCAACACACTGTAAATCTCCGAACACAGAGTAGCAACGCGCAAGTGGTACTTCGGTATCGTGAGCGTAAATAGGCTACGGTAACCGTTTCCCATTAGGTGGGCCGTATGCTTGTTTGCCACTCTTGTTGTATAAAAAAAAAAAAAGACCTATCTATCTACTACCAAAATTAATATCGAACAGTAAGTAATAAAAATAACCAAAAGAATAAATTTCCTGAAACACGATCGCAGCGCCACCTAGCGGGTCCAATTGTGAATCTAAACCATTATTGACTCCACGCGGACACACACAAAAAAATCATCAAAATCGGACTAGCCGTGTAGGAGGAGTTCAATGAATAACACATGGACACAAGAAATATATTAGACTAGCTGCCCGCCCCGGCTTCGCACGGGTGCAATATTGATACTAAAAATAATGTAAAAGATAAAAATGGTTATGGTGGTTTATCCTTTAGAGATAATTGAATATTATCGCGGAAATTTTTATCGATCATTTTAAGATATACTATTCCGTAGTACATTTAATTGATCTATCTCGTAAGGTTTATCCAGCGTTTGCGATTTAAGCGCACAAAAATATGTTTCTATCATCACACTACAAATCTTTGAATATTTCTTTATTCATTAAACATATAATATAAACCTTCCTCTCTAATCACTTTATGTATTGTTGATAACCGCATTGAAATCCGCGGAATAGCTTAAAAGATCTAAGCGAACAGACAGCGGAAGGGACTTCATTTCAATCGAATTTTTGCAACAAATTAAACGCAAGTAAAGTACGACTCTCTCGCAATTGTTTTCCCAGATGGCATTTGTATTTCGCGTCATAATCAATCTATGGTACGCGCTAGTTTTACTTGTTATCGTCTATGGTATCCCATAACAATATGCAATAAATACGATTCTTGGTGTCCAATTAATATTGGTTTATATTTGAGCATCATCTATGTTTATGCGTTGAAATAAATTGATTAAATTTATTAATAACTAATTTAAATTATTTTAAAGGTCACAAATCATTGAAATCAAACATTGAATCGAATTCTTATTTTAAAACGCAAGTGAAGAACGACTCTCTTGCAATTGTTTTTCCCAAATAACATTGGTACTTCGCGCCACAAAAAGCGATGGTTGAAAAACGTGTTTTTTTTATTTAACGCCTCGCGGGTGGAGTTTTCAAAAATCCGTTCTTAGCTGACCTCTACTTCGCGGAAGGAATATTTCTACCAAATTTCAAGTCAATCGGCCTTATAGTTCCTGAGATTTCGTGATGAGTCAGTTCAAAAATGGGATCTCCTATATATATATAGATTAGTCCGTTTACCGGAACACGTTATACCTTTAGGATAAATATCATCTTGCTTCAACCCTAAAGATTGGAGCAGAAATGTACAATCTAAACTAAGGCGAGTGAAATCGCGGGGCACGGCTATTTTCCTAATATTTTGACGTTTATTGATGACAAGGGCTTCATTAAAGACGGTTATTGAATATATTATGTTTGTTAGTAGACGATTTAAAACCAAATGAGCACAGGTGACTCATAGAGAGAGTCCCCCAAGAGAGTAGAACCCTCGATAAGGTTAGAGGGGCAAAAGGTTCAACGATAATAATATATTGTAATGTAACGTTTTACTCAAAATAAATATCGCATATAACAAAGAAACACAAATTACTACGAATTTTCAATAGATTTTTGCCATTTTAAGGCTTCTCAAATGAATTCTTGTTCTCAAGTTCTCAAATAATAAAAAGAGTGAATTAATGAGAGTTCGAATCCCGACTGTACCAATGAGTTTTTCTGAACTTAAGTACAGTGATTGTCACACCACGAGCTGAACGGTGAAGGAAAACATCGAGAGGAAACCTGCATACGTCTGAGAAGAAATTCAATGGCGTATGTATAGTCGTGCTTGAGTAACGGCGATGGACTCGCCATCTGCCACGTTGGCACCTAATATACCTCTGGCGGAAAGTGAGTGTGTGGGTATTACCTATACACCTCTGCCTACCCCTTCGGGGACCCTTGTGGGAAGGCGTGAGGATATATTATATTATATTATTATAAAAATGTGACTACTTTTTTAACCGTGGTCGTTGCCTTTGCATTGTTTAAGAATTATTTTAAAGACAAGGAAGGCGATAAACATTCTTGCGCCCTGTCAATTGCGCATGGCCGACCTTATGTGACCTTGAATTAACTGCACGGGTTACAATCTCCCTTCTTCAGCAGGTCTATACCTTATGTACATATGTTACTATTATTAGTATCACGCCGAGCCCCTCACGGGACAGGCAGAGTGGGCGCCAGTTCTCATTAAACTTACAGAACTTTTTCGCTTCATTTATGTACATGCATCAATCACTTCAAAAATTATCGCTTGTTATGCGTACTATTGATGTTCTCATCCTTGAGGGTCGGTGCGATTTGTCCAAAATGGTAAGGATACTTTTACCTTTTACTTATAACCACAGTTTATTTATGTTCATCATGTTATGTGGAATGAAGACGTAGAAAATAAAGCTCAAATCAAAAATCGGTCTTTTAGTATACATTTGTAGTTTAGTTGCTATGTAGTTCACATAACCGCGGAAATATTAGAGAATAATTTAAATATACCAAGCCTTAAACATAAATCAAGAATACACGTGAAAAGAAGGCCGCGGGGGTACCTACAGCCGTGCGCAGTCACGAACCCACCTATAAAACAAGATTGCAAATCCCGATAAATCTGTTATCGTTAAGATTTCTGTATCACATACATATGCAAATACGGTACATTTCAATGTTACGCATTGCGTGTTAGGAACAAGTTCATGAATATATGAAATTCTTGAGAGATTTGGACTTGCTTAATGTTGCTCTAGCGTGGATATGGACTCCGAAGGATTGTTGCAAATAAAACGCGACACGCATTTTGATAGGAAAAGGGAAATAAAATCTGTACATAAAAATGTTACTTTTTGTATTCTCGAAGATGTTAGATAATATTTTCTATTACGGCTTTCGACAGCACCGCGCGAATGCCATATATATGTGTCGTTTAGGTACAGTATGGGGACTAGGAAGGGGTAAGATTAAAGTTTTGCCTCCGTGATATATTAGATGCCGCGTGTCGTATATTCGGGTCCGGCTTGGTATTGCTACACTCCTGAGCCCAGATAAATTTTCCACGGAGACGGAAATACAAGGAAATGCGAAGGAAAACCCTAAGAAAAAATAACTTCACGCTCTATTTAACTATTTATGTATTTTATTTGCGCAAAGGGAAAAATACCCGGGCACCTTGGTATTTTAAGCTTCTACATGCTTCGGTAATCATCCCATACTTAAGCCTTGTTTATATAATAGTCTTGTTAAGTGATCACAGCTCCTGGCTGTGAAGCTTGAGGTCGTGTGTTCAATTCCCGCTGGGGGCATATTTCATTCATCAGCACAAATATCAGATTTGGGATTTCGAATTGGAATTAGGAGTAGGTTAAGTTAGTAAGTAAGTAAGTATTCGCCAAAGATTTTTTATTAATAATTTTCGTAGTAGTGGTTCGAGTAGCTAGTTGCCTGCAACATAAAGATTGCATGTTCGAATCCTGACTGTACCAATGAGTTTTTCTGAACTAAAGTATAGTGTTTAGTTAAACCACTAGCTTTACGGTGAAGAAAAACATCGAGAAGAAACCTGCATACTTTTAAGAAGAAACTTAAATGCGTACCTATGTAGTCGTGCTTGAGTTACGGCGATGGATTCGCCATCTTTGGCAGAAAGTGGGTGTACTACCTGTTCACCTTGGCCTACACCTTCGGGGATCCTTATGGGAAGGCCTGAGGATATAACATTTTGTTTAATCTAGGAAGTGAGCGTTTCAGAACATAAGAAGAATCTAAAAGGTTCTGCTAAAAAACAAACATAAAAAAAATATTGACTGGATGGAAATATCCTCACGCCTTCCCACAAGGGTCTCCGAAGGGGTAGGCAGAGGTGTATGGGTAATACCTACAGACCCACTTTCCGCCAGAGGTATATTAGGTGCAAACGTGACAGATGGCGAGTCCATCGCCGTTACTCAAGCACGACTATACATACGCCTTTGAATTTCTTCTCAGACGTATGCAGGTTTCCTCTCGATGTTTTCCTTCACCGTAAAGCCCGTGGTGTGACTATATCACTGTACTTAAGTTCAGAAAAACTCATTGGTACAGTCGGGATTCGAACTTGCGACCTTTGCGTCGCAGGCAACTGCTCGAACCGCTCAGCTACCACGGCTCTAATATAAATTAAAACGGAAATAAAAACGGTTCAAAGGAAGTGTTTTTCATAAATGTTAAATTTTTATTACAGCAAATTTATTGAGATGCACAATATATAATACAATATATCTTTACGCTTTTCCACCGCGTCCCCGCATCCCAGCGTGATAGTCAGAGGTGTAACAGAAACTTTATTTCATCGGAGATATCTTCAGATGCCAACGTGTTTGATGGTGAGTGGCTTTGAATTTCTTCTCAGACGTAGTTAGGTTTCCTCATCGTAATGCTGTTCATAGTGTGATAAATCAGTTTACTAAAGTACAGTAAAAACTCATTGGTACACACTGCCGTGGTTGGAACTTACAAACCTGTAGGTGGCTGCTAAAGACCACCACGGCTTTTAATGACGAATTAAATAAAAACACATGATAATGACAGCATTATCTTTTTTAATGTACATATATATATACACTAAAAGAAAGCACTTCCCGCAATTAATGGAAGCCTGCACCATCAATAAAAACACTCGCGCATTGCTCACACTGTAATCATCCAAAATAAATCACCGATAAAATATTCAATATTTACACCGAGTATAGTCTCTAAGAAATCGAAAGAATCGACAAATATCCATGACAATATATGGGGATAAAAATTTAAATAAAATAATATAATAATATATCCTCACGCCTTCCCACAAGGGTCCCCGAAGGGGTAGGCAGAGGTGTATAGGTAATACCCACACACCCACTTTCCGCCAGAGGTATATTAGGTGCCAACGTGACAGATGGCGAGTCCATCGCCGTTACTCAAGCACGACTATACATACGCCTTTTGAATTGCTTCTCAGACGTATGCAGGTTTCCTCTCGATGTTTTCCTTCACCGTAAAGCTCGTGGTGTGACTAATCACTGTACTTAAGTTCAGAAAAACTCATTGGTACAGTCGGGATTCGAACTTGCCACCTTTGCGTCGCAGGCAACTGCTCGAACCACTCAGCCACCACGGCTTAAATTAAATTTAAGCCGGCTTAATTTAATTTTAATTAATTAAAATAAAAATTTAATATAAAAACAATTATATGTTGAGATAATAATAATGTAAATTCGTTAAAACGGTCTCTACTCAGCACGGATTTAGAAATTTAAAATAAATTTTTAAAAACGACCTAGCTTTAGACCTTCACAAAATTTAATAGAAACCAATATCATGTTTTAGATACCCTAGAGAGTCATTCTAGAAATCGTTGTAGGAATGATAACATGGATATAAAATCGGAGTACCTAGCTTAAAACTAGAAAAGGTACTGGGATGTGAACCTAGTTATTATAAAAAAAAGGAAAGAATATTTTTTATCTGTAATAAAATATAATCTGTTTATTTCTATTTGCAAAGCTCCGGTGCGCCTATAATATGTTATGTTTGTATTCTTCGTTTACTAAATGGTTTGGGACGACGGAATTTGAGGTTTCCTCGACCGATTGCCGATTTCATATGAGATGTAAAAGCTATTTAAATTTATATTAGTTCTATTGGATGTTTTCTTCCTCGTTTGCGACAATTCATACTATTTGCTCGGCGTGTATTTAGCCAGCGAGTTCTCGTTGGAATGTGAGCGGCGACACGTTAGGTAGAATGACACTTGCAAGATATTGAGAAATTCCTACCCGAGCTACCGATGCATTTGTAGTGACAAAACTGTAAGTAAACTATTTCAAAGTTGTCTTAGAAATGTCTAAGATTCTGCGCACAAAATGGGCAGAAACCCTTAAAGTGTAAAGAGCGAATTTAGTCTCACTAAGTCTGTTTGCTTCAAAGGAATTTCTCGGTTTGTTGTTTTCAGCACACGTTACCCAGTTAAGCTGTTTCTTGAACCATAAATATTAATAAGCAGAATCTGGTCCTACTGTGACCTGCTAATTGCTACAGATGACTGATGTCTAGACTTCATACGTGTCCATCCTCTTAACACTGGTACACAACACTGATAACAATGGTAGCAATACCAATAGCAATAAATATTATTATTATGATATATGTGCTAGTCTGTAAGGTATTTATGTAATATAGCTATATATTTTAGGATAAGGTATATATTATATAAGTTTTTAAAGTGTATTTTGTTATATTGTAAATTAGTTTATTAATGTTATTATTATTATAACTTTCTTTTAACATCATATTGGTATACCTACTGTAAGGATGTTAAGGTGTGTGTAAATAAATAAATAAATAAATAAATTATATGGGCCCTTTAAATTGTAACATCCATTTTAATGTGTTGCCTGAAATAAAATGAATTATTATTATTATAATACCATTAGCCATACAGTCTGGTAAGTCCCCTGTTTTGT
Source organism: Drepana arcuata (assembly GCA_016069955.1). NCBI lineage: Eukaryota > Metazoa > Arthropoda > Insecta > Lepidoptera > Drepanidae > Drepana > Drepana arcuata. The sequence continues at coordinate 61,861 of JACCPG010001803.1, read as the reverse complement.
TGCAGAAGATGTAAGATTTTTAGAACCGTACAAGGAATGGATGCAGCATCCAGCACCTAACAAAAAGTTAGCTATACACGGATACCTTAAATATTTCTAACTTCTATAGGGTAACTGCGGCCAACAGATAGACTCTATGCTTATTTGTCATATTATATGGAAAAACAAAAATAAATGTTAAACCCATAGAACATGATACGCAGATATGGAAAGCTAAGAGAAGATGGCGGGACGACCCGTACCTGAACAAATGCTCGATGCCCAGTAGTGGGACATAGATTGTTGCAATTAAATAAATAAACGAAATCTGAATTAAAATATATGATATATTTTCAGTCTGTTTCTATATAAAAGCAAATGGCTATTCAGCGCTACCGCAGAACAAATATTTGGTGAAATGTAGGAGGGCTTGCAGCAAAAACCACTCCTGTTATATTTTATTTGAGATAAAAATGAACCGACTAGTCCGACTACTAATGTTTTCATTCCTCATCCCCGTATTCATAGTTGCTCACGTATGCGGCTCACATATGAAGGGTTCGCTCTTATGAGAGGGAGCGCGAATCTTTTTTCTTCTGCCGGGAATAAAAAAACTTTCAGTGCCATAAAAGTATATGAGTTCGTCCCAATACTGCGCCGATGACTTCCAATCTCTCTGTAGCGTGTCCCGCCACCCGACCCGACCCAGGAGATTACTTTTTCTCCTTCATCCAGTAAATTGAATTAAAATGAGAAGCAAACGTATAAAGAAAGGGTGTTCGCAGATTTTCACAAAAGTTTTGCGTTTTACATCCTCTACCTACGCCCGACGCGGTTGGTTTTTATCTCCTAACGTTAATACATTAGTTTGATTTTGATAGCATATATTTTTAGATGATGCTTCAATAAGTTTAAAGTTACCTAAATACTTTTTAATCATATATAATATAATCATATATATATATAAAAAGAAGAGGATTTAATAATAATATTATTATAAAATTTTAGTACTACCCCTATGAATTGAGGAATGAGAGATTTGTGGAATTTTCATTCTATTGAAACAACCTGCTCGCTAGACCTGAGAAATAAACTTTAGTACATATATATTTTAATACATTCTCCTAACAGACAACTATGTGTTCACAAGGATATGAGTGCCGACATCAAAACCTTTATAGTGTCAATTACTTTGGTATTTTGTCACGAAACCTTGTAGTAAAAAGATCCAATTTAGCTAAGTATAAAGGCAAACAAGTACACAGCCTTGTTAAGGGCTTACCGTAGTCTATGGTTCATTGCAATTCCAGATATATCGCTGAACTGTCGGGAATAGGAACGAATTTCCTTAGAAAAGCCGCATTCTCCGTAACCTTGTAGCCTGAATCAACATGTAGTCTTATACTATATTACCTAAATAATAGAATATAATTGTTTTGCGGATTGGGCCCCGGTTGCCAAGAGCAATCTAAAAAGCCAAATTGTTGGTGCAAATCTTGCTGGTACCAATAAGTTTTTCTGAACTTAACCATAATGATGATGAATGAATGATTTATCACGCCTCAAACTGAAAACATCTTGAGGAAAGTATATACGTTGAGAAACGGCGACAGATTACTGTGACCTGTAATATTGCCAACTTAATATAATTCGACCAAAAATAGACTATGAATGACGCATCTGCCTATACAGGGAGGAGGCGTTTGGGTAAGTATTAAACAGGCAATTTTTGTTTATCTATTGGAGTTTCCAACAAGAAATACACATCATTTCCGAGCTAGGTTATGAAATAGTTTCTGAAATTCCCCAATTATAAGGAACCACAAAAACTTTATCGCAAAAGAAAAAAGATAGGTTTGTTAGGCGTCCAATTAAATTATTACTAATTAAATTATTATTAGTAATTACGTTATCCTTTATAAAGTTATAGTAATTACTCGAATAAAGAAGGGTTTAAGTAATATAATACCAACATTACTTTACCTAATGTAATAAATTAAACTTGGTATATTAGATGTCCAGATATATATAAAGAAGTTCCCCTTTACCAACTCAGCGGAAAGAATAGAAGAAATAATTCCATAATGGAAACGCTAGAAATATACTAATTAATAGTTGTGGCCAGTCTTAGCATCCTGTCCGGATTGTTTTGGAACACTAATTAGGCAAGTTCGAGTACTGGATTCCTTATAGAACTATTATTCGATTCGTTCGATTGTAAAAATACATTGTTTGGATGTATAAAAGCCGAAGTAGAAGAGTCGTCGGAGTACAGATTTTTACGCCCCCGTGGTCAGTTATACGTTGTACATTTATATATATATCGCACCACCCCTGGAAGAAAGCAGCAAGTGCACTTGCGTAATTTTTTTTATTGCACCATTGAATAGAGTATTACGGTTTACACCTTCTGACTAAAATTCGTAAAGCTGTCGGCACAAACCAAAGAAGGAACGCAAAAAAAAAGATGTTTTGCGAAACTAAATAAAAAAATATCCGTAGGTATAAAGAAGTAAGCACATATACATTTATTTAATTTTCAATTTTCCCATTTCATAAAGTCGTAATAATGCTTACGTAAAATATCCACTAAGATTTATAGATTTTTTTTTGTAAATAAACTTAAACACATATTTCGCCACAGTACTAATAGAGAAGAACTGTGCAAGTCCGGTTACGTACTTCTTCCACGAAAGGTTATGCTTAATGTGTCTGTGTAACTTTACTTACACGCATGAATTGCTCGTGGAAAAAGTACGTAGCACATACTTACAACTTTCGATTACACTAAGATTCAACAGTGAATAAACGGATAAGTGAAGTTACTTCAGTTGATATGGCTTAAAATACATAGCAGCAAAGCAATATGTGAACTTACTGCTGCACATATGGTCAATATTTTGAGAAAGAAATACGTAACAGTATTTTATTAAGATAATCTCGGTTTATATTTAATTATTATCAAAATGTAAAATATTGTGCTTACGAAGGTTAGTGTTAGCTATGACTGCTTTTTACAAGATATTTTCTAGAACCTCTTGAAAAGTTGGTGGAATACACTTACTGCTTTATTCCAGGATTGGTGCGATATATATGATTGATTATGATTGATTTGAGTACCTCACAGTATAGGCAGAGAGAGTAGAGCGCCAGTTCTCTCTACTTTCGGACTATTTCGCTTCATCCATATTAATCAGTCTATTCATCCATGCTCGCTGGTTTCAAGTACTCTGACGTTTAAGGTTTAGCGACAGTCTCGCCATCTGTTGCATTAGTCGGGTAATATATTCTCCGCCCAATGTGCGTGTTATACTTACCTACCTAAGGAACGTGAAAATTAAATATTTTGAATAGAATATTTTGAATAGAGATGGTTTTTCTTAATTGGAATTGTCGATGTCTTAAGGCTCAGCTTAGTACTTTTGGTTTTAGAATTAGTTGGAAGTGTGTGATTCACTGTTTTATTATTTTTATATACTTTCACAGATAACAAAAATTACATGTTTATAGAAAGCAAGCCTTAATTTTTATTGCGTAGTAAAGAAGTTTGTATATTTTTTGTAATTTTAGGTACATTATGGTTAAAATACATGAACTATTGGAATACCATGAACAAAATTGCTTTAATAATCCTTTACTTGGGTACCGTCGTATTCAAATACAAAAGCGCTTTGCCTGAGCAAATGAGATGTTAGAGGAATTTCGGAATGTTTTCAGGCATTAACTTAGTTCTCCAGTGCAAACAACATATTCCTAAGTGTTCTGTTTAACCCAATGGAAACGACATATTCGGCTCGGAATAGCACTGTTGCAATAGTGATATGTATATTTTTTTCTGATATACTTAGTAGCAATGCGTACGCCACGATTGCGAATTAATTATAGTATATTTATGGTACATTATTTCACACTATCTAAATATTTTATCATCACGATGCAGTATCAAACATCGGTGTATGGGCAACACGCAACATCTCCGATGAATTCCGAGTTTACCGTTGATGGATATCACCGGAATTTTAATAAGCACCGCTTATTCTGTTATTTCATCTGAGTAGAATTCAGTACCAGCTTTATTTTTCAGTTAAATTCCCTTCGTTAGTCCCGATTTAATCGGCTCAAATGTCCCAGAGATTAATTAATAATTGACTGCTGGTTTGAAGTTTATTTACGCGAATAAGTACTTTCCTGACAAAACTCCTTAAATAAAGAGAAAAAAAAAGTACTTTCCAATTCAAGCATAAGTACTATTCCGTGTTCACTTTGGGACCTTTTAGGCAGTTAGGTAATATGTGAGTGATGCCTCTGATGTTGCAAGGATCAATGACCTAACATCAGCGCTTAGAGAAAAAAGTTGTTTAGTTATAGCCGTCGCTCATCCCACGGTGCGCGTAGATAACTCAATATATCAAGAGGTATGATGTAAGAGGTAGTAATTTTGAGGGTCGTTAAAAGTTTTACGAGCCATCGGTGTCACGCCCCGCTCGATTTATCAGCTCGCAGGCCATTAGTGAGAGGTTTCGATTTCTTTTACTGTCATTAAGCGAATTTTCATCGAGAATCTTGCTATTCGAATAACTATATATATTTATTATTATTCTTTTCCTTCGCTTGACTATAATCAGGTGAGTTATGAGAGGATGGTATTTTCGAATGAATATAAACATTAAAGTTCGATTGCTGATAATTCAAGTTCTCTGTTACTTTAATAAATTAAAATTAGTTGGTAAAAATTAAAATTTTACCTTTTACTATTGTGGTTAACAAATATATGAAGCAAACATTTAAAGAAAGCAGGTCTATTAGTCTAATTAGTCTAGAGAGAACTTGCGCTCTATGGTCTGTGCCTATACAGCGAAGGACTACGCTGTAGTAGATGTAGATATGATATGGCAACATATTTGTGTGACACAAAGAATAGTAAAAGAAAGATGAGGATCATATTGGAACCCTGTATGAGCGAGTCACTCGTTCATACAGAGTTCCTTATCTTATCCTATCCTATCCTATCATTGGTCCATGCAATACAAAATAACATAACTTGCGACGCTGCGGCGATTTAAAAGTAATTTATTGACACAGCACTTGTTTTTAGTTGAGAGATTATTCTGTCCTGTGCCGCAACTGTATAAATATCGTAACCTGCATGTTTTATCGAGTATTAGACATTTGTTGCGGCAACTGAGGAGCGTGCCACTCATACCTATTGCATCGCAAAATACCCGTCTACTATGATGGTTTAAATACGGCTTCTGGTGGTTGGTTAGTAGCCACTAAATTCATATTTCCTCGGTGCCTCGACACATGTATGTACTGGTGGAAGAACCCCAGTACCACTGCAAGCTTTCAATTAGTTTTTCACTGATATATTTATCTTATGGAAATTTTGAAAATATTCGTTTATGTCGGAAAGTTTACAACCACAATATAAGTCCTAAAGAAAATCCAGTTAAAAATGTTTTAAAGCTACGAAAGTATTCAGCATATCTAATTTGAGCTTCAAAAATCCCCAAGCAGGTGATGAATGCTTGTTTGTTTATATATGCGGGGGTCAGCGTTCTGTGGCGTGCTGAGGATGTGTTAACGGCGGGGCGTGCCTGCGCTATCTCGTATCTCTTCGCAATTGCACTTGTCCGCTCGCCGAACGCTTCCTAGTACGGCCAGCCCTCGCGCTCGTATACAAACTGCCGCGTTGCGTGCGCTTGAGTGGGCTCCTCCAGCTAACTAGTTAAGGCTCTCTTACTGAACTGTCAGCATGGCTTGCCTTTGGCGTACTTCGTATCAATTTAAAATAATGTTTTATCAGCATAGTTGTTACGATTCGATATTTTTAATGTCGCCATCAGTAATGTTAGGGTTGTTAGTTGAAGTTTGTAAATTTTTATTTTACAGCGATCTTCAATGTTATATTATTAAATAAAGAAAATATGCATATGTAGAACAGAATTTAAAACTTAAGTAATAAATAATTTATTATTTTCTCTTACACCAACGATTGACGATCTTTAAATATCGTAATGGAGAATGAGTCCGTTTGAATTTGAACAGCCCCTTGAATCTACGGAATACGTGCTATGTAGCAGCTTTTAAAGGTCCGAAGAAAATTAATACGTTTGTGAAAGTTTTAAGCCAAGTAGTTTGGTTAGTAGTAAAAATTAATAAGAAGAACAAGAAATAACTTGAATTCAGCTTCGCCTTTAGTAACGCCTTGTATTATAATTCCTCCGTTGTGGTACCTTTGGTTACGCGCTCATTCCGTTTAACTTTTTAATAAATAATAATCGCATTGTGATTTAAGTATCTAACAGCATTATTCAGCATTGAGGCTACTCACATAATCGATGATGAAACTGGAAACCATATAAAGAGCACTACACAAAACCTTAAAATTATCAAACGTAGTTGAAACCTTAATGTGGTAAAATTATAATAAAAATATGAATCCTTTACAAATTTACATAAATTGACCTAAACCCAATCTAAGCAAAGCTAGTGGCTACGAATACCTAGACTACGATATAAATATAATACAATATTATATGTATGTATAAAGCCTGTGAGTCAATTAATATAGATATATATTATATGGCCTCATAGGACATCCAATGTGTATCAACACCACAAAATATCCGGTCCCCAGTGGGAATCGAACACATAAAGTTAATTAGGCAGGAGCTCTGGCCATAAGACCACACTGGCAGTGGATGCAAAAATAAGTAGAGCTTTTATGTAACGTTGTCAATGTGTGAGGTTGTTCTGGGGAATGTGTGCTTATATTATTCTGTCACATCACTGAGCATATATTATTCAACCAATCATTTATATTTCATGTTTTTTTCCACAAAGGGGTCTGAGATATATTTAGGTGGCATATGTCTTTGAAGGCTTCACGACGTTTTGCATCATCGACAGCGACATTTTGCTAAGCTCGGCCTGTCAAAAATTACCACATCTATATATTATCTAAGTTGCGACAAAAAAAATACATTGATTTGGCCCACCGACGTTTTAACTTGAAATTATGCGTAGCGGGCGACTTGTATAACCACACGGCAACCACGGTTTTTTTATTTACGCACCGAATATAATTTAATTAATGTGTGCAGATATAGTGTGAGAGATATATTTTTCGTCAATTAAATTTGTGCGAGATTTCAAGAACACAGCGTTTGTGAAATTATTTCTAATGAAATTAGTGACTTGGTATTGTGGTATAGTGAGGCGGTTTCTACTTATCAAGGAGAAATCTTATATTAGCCTTACTGTAAAATGAGAGCATCGCAAAACCGTCCTTTACGACGGCGTGATATATCTTTAGTCTTAGTATCGAATAGCAATTACATAAGACTTTCAAAGTAAAATAATTTTATCTCTACAGTGATAATAAATCTAAATTTTATTCGGCATAATTTAATTTCAATTTCCATCAAGTAAGCATATTTCATTATCCAAATTCAATCATGTTAGTCGAAGGTAAAAGTTAGCGAATATCTGGATGAATATTGTTTGAATAAAGAAGAAGCTAGATTCATCAAGGATATATATACTACACATTGGATCCTTGTTCAAAATTATTAATTTATCACCTTGATGTTAACGAATAAGTTCAGCATCGCATAACATTCCTTAAACGAATCACTTTTACTTTATTCTGACAATATATTTTAATATAGTTTGCCCGTTCTGTACGTTAATGGTTCTCTTTTTTATAATTGAAATTTATGTTAAAGATAAGTTATTATAAAAGCCACTGGTTCCAAGTGAATGATGTAGTTGGAATATCAGATTCTACGGCTTCTGATGGATAGTCCCCAGGCCGCGCTATTGCGTGTTCTTTTTATCTGCGAAGACGTATAAGCCGACATCCAAAGAGTAATAGTTTCCTTACTATCTTTTGTCACTTACAAGTTTTGCTACTGATGGGGTAGTAAATCACTCACTGCATTTGAATGGAAAATTGTAACTTTACAAAAAAAGACCACTGCAGTCTCTTCACGTATTTAACTCATTTAACAGTTAAATGACTTGTGCTCGATTCTCGCTCCGGCCGCCGTACCGAGCAGACGTGTGCTCCCACCGCTCCCGCGCTCTGCGCCCGCTACGACCGGCAGAAGCCACACCCGCAAATCGCCACGCGATAGCCGCACGTGGTGATTGTTGGTCGCCTTTTTCAAGGCAACAACAATCACAATTCTTGTTTCTCGACAGTAATAATTGTCCCCTTCTGGGAAAATCCACAGGTTCGTGGTCATTCGGTGGAAACCAAACGGTGCCAACGAACCGAGTGGGGCGCTGACCCGTTGCGCTCTTAGCCTTGCCCCTTCAGGGTAAGGCTACAAACGGTCGGGACCAGGTTCACCGGCCTTGGGGTCTACCCTAGTCGCGCCTGGTTATCACCCACCGCCCACCCTTCCTATCCCTTACCTCCTATCCTCCGGTGTTAGTTTGGGCACTGTCCACGGACTAGTGCTCTCTACACCGGAACAGTCAGGAACCCGCTGCACAATAAGACTGGCAGCGGTAATACAAGCTTAGGGCTCACACCATAGGCACACTCACCTCCCTGTCTACACCCGACAGGGAGGGTTCAGTACACACCCCCGGGTCAACCCCCCGGGGATCGGTCTTCTAACGTTAAAGTCACCAGGGGTTTCTTTGCGTGTTTCTTCCCCTGGGCGACCGCGCCCCGAAACACGTTTCCCTCGCCCAAAGTCATGTCCATAAGTATGGACCCCCAAGCCTCAGTGGCATTTCTCGCGCGGCTCTTAGAAGCCGTGCCCACCCTCCGACGTCAATTTGACGAATTCACCCGCGACGTAATCGCGGGTACTTCCACTGCCGACGCAACAGCAGCGCTCGACAAGAGCGCTATCATTGACGTCACCAATGAGGCCAACAAGGCTCAAGTCTCCCCCCTGTCCCCCGACTCTGTCATCGTAGACTCCGAAATGGAGTCACTTCAATCTGAGTCGTCCGAGGGTTCCTCGGACGAATTCACGCCCGTCACGGGCTCCAAGAAGCGCGCCAGACGCGCTAAAAAGAAGGAGGCCTCAACCTCACCTTCCCCCCCGACTAAAGCCCCCAAAACCGTGCCCATGCCCTCCGCACAGTCCTCCCCGGCAGCCCCCTCTCCGGCACCCCCTGCCCCCGCCCCCATCGCCTCTCCGGAAGCCGAAGCCACTCAGGCTAGCCGGCTCTCCCCCGTCCCGCGACCCCCGCGGCCCTCCTCGACGAAAGAGCGCTCGTGCCCCCCCGTATTCGTCCACACTAAGTCCAAGTGGACGGAAATCTCCGGTTGGTGTAAAACCAACAAAATTAGCTTTACCCGTGCTACGGCCACAGCCGAAGGCATTAAGGTGCACCTCCCGAATTCGACCGAATTCCGAGCTTTCACCAAGCTCCTGCAGGCCAGAAGTGTGGAATACCACACCTATGACCTGCCGGAGGACCGTTCACTCCGGGTCGTCATCCGTGGCATCCCGCGAGAAATTGACACTGAGTCAATAAAAGAAGATCTGAAGGCTCAGAATGTCGCGGTGAAGGAGGTGCACCGCATGCACCGTCAAAATGCCGGAGAGGCATTTAACATGGTTCTCGCCATCTGCGAGAACTCCACCGACGGCAAAGCCGTCTTCAAAATAAAAACTCTATGCCACCTGTCTGGCATAAGGGTGGAAACCCCCCACAAAGGCGGTCCTATAGGGCAGTGTCACAACTGCCAACTATACGGTCATGCATCGCGTAACTGTAACGCAAAACCCAGGTGCGTCAAGTGCCTGGGAGACCATGGGACGAGCGATTGCTCTCGCCCCAAGGACCGCACTCTCGCCGAATCACCCCCGAGCTGCGTACTATGCCGCCAGGAAGGCCACCCAGCCAATTACAGGGGCTGCCCTAAAGCCCCCAAACCCAGACCGGTCGTGGTCAAGAGGGCGGCGGCCCGCGAATGGCGTAATGCCCCCCCGCGCAACCCGCCCCACCTCGACCTTCCCCGTGGAGGGCCCTCCCTCCGAGGGACTTTCCGCCCCTCCCACAAGCGTCCCCCCCTGTCCCCTCAGCGGCCTCGAGCCCGCAGATTACACCTCTGCCGTCGCTCTCCACCGCCAAACCTCAACAGCCCCAACCTCAGGCTGCTACTCCCCCGCGTCGTAGACCCCAGGCGGTCCAGCCCACTTCCTCCCCCTCTGAAACCTCCGCCAACATGGCGTTCCTGGCGGATCTTTTCTCCACCGTCAACCTCTCAAGGGTTAACGAGATGGCACGAAGCCTCAGGGCCGTCCGGAAGGACCCTCTGGCCCTCCTCAAGGTGCTCGGCGACTACGCCGATGTATCAGAGTCCCTGGCTACCTTCTCGTCCAACCAATAATGGACTCAAACGTAAACAGCAGAGTCAAACCCCGATCGCTTTCAATTGGCTACTTTAATGCCAATGGCATTCACAGCCAAAAGGAAGAGATCGCCGCGTTCCTTCGCGACAACAACATCGACGTTTTCTTAGTGCAGGAAACCTTCTTGAAACCATCACACCGAGACCCTAGAATTGCAAACTACTGCGTAGTTCGCAATGATAGATCTCGATCCGCCCTCGGCGGTACTTTGATCTATTACAAGAGGTCCCTGCACTGTATCCCAATCCAACCACCAACCCTCTCCCACTTAGAGACCTCGATCTGTCGATTAGGAATGACCGGCCATCAGCCGATCACGATAGTCTCTGCATACTGTTCCCCTGTTAACTCGACGGCCGATATCAAAGCTGATATCAAAGCTCTAATCAATCTCAGTAGCTCAGTTATTATCGCGGGTGACCTGAATGCCAAGAGCGATGCTTGGAACAGCCACTCACGAAATAACAGAGGACGCCAATTGGAGGACCTCAGCGGGCTCCTCCAATTCGACGTCATTGCGCCTATGCACCCCACCCACTATCCCGAGAATATCAACCACCGACCGGACGTACTAGACATTGCGATCCTCAAGAATGTAAACCTCCGTTTGCACTCGTTGAGGTCGCACGACGAGTTAGATTCCGACCACCGACCTGTGACCTTAGCGCTCTCCCCCCGACTAGGCCCCCCGGACTCAGGTCAGTCCCCATCTCAGAAAAAGATAACAGACTGGAGAAAACTGGAGGAACTCCTCAAGTCCTCTTCATCTGTCCACTTAGATAGTATCCCGCCCCTCATAGAGTCGGCAGCCGACACTCAAAAGGCGGTCGATTCCCTCACAGCTCACGTACAGTCAGCCGTGGACGCCTGTTCACGGAAAGTTCCGGTGATGGAAGACCATCGCTGGAAACTTCCCGACGACGTGCGTGAACTGGTGACGGAAAAGAACGCCGCCCTCCGAGCGCATAGAGCTCACCCGACTGAAGCGAACCGCACCTTTCTGAGGTCCCTCCAGCGCAAGCTGAGATACCGCATGAAAGACCTGCGAGACGCTCGCTGGAACAAGTTCCTAGGGGAACTTGAACCGAGTCACTTGGCCTTTTGGCATCTCCAGCGGAAACTTAAATCAGACAAAATCTCGTCCATGCCTCCACTCACTCGTCCAAATCAAGGGGCCCGCCTTTGACGACGACGAGAAGTCCGAGTGCCTGGCCGACAGTCTCGAGGCTCAATGTACGCCCAGCACCTTGCCAGTAGATCAGCGCCACCTCAAGAAGGTGGACGCCGAGGTCGAAAGCAAACTATCACTTCCACCCTCTGAAAACCCAGACCACCCCATCGCCCCAATCACGGTCGACGAAGTCCGGAAAGTGATCAAGGATCTACACCCCAGGAAAGCCCCAGGTCCCGACGGGATCACTAACAGAGTTATTAAGCTCTTCTCTCCTTATCTCATAGTTTTGCTCACTGCCATCTTCAATGCCGCACTGAGCAATAACTTTTTCCCCCAATCCTGGGAAAGTGCAACGGTCATAGGTATTCCCAAGCCAGGGAAACCCAAGACCGAAGCCTCCAGTTATCGCCCCATCAGTCTCCTCAACGTCCTTGGCAAGATTTACGAGAGACTTATTTACAATAGATTAAAGAGTTTTGCAGACTCTGAGAAAGTCATACCTGACCAACAGTTCGGTTTTCGAACCAAACACTCCTGTGTCCAACAAGTCCACCGTATTGTGGAAGACGTCAGCAGCGGCTTCCAATTCGGGTTTACCACGGGTATGCTCCTCTTCGACGTGGCGAAGGCATTCGACAAGGTCTGGCACAACGGCTTAATATACAAGCTGTACCAGTTGGGCGTGCCGGACCGTCTAGTACGCATAGTACGGGACTTTTTGTCTAACCGCTCCTTCCGCTACAGAGTCGAGGGCACACTCTCCTTCCCCCCATCCCATACGAGCAGGAGTCCCGCAAGGCTCTGTGCTCTCGCCACTCCTATTCACGCTTTATACCAGCGACATTCCCCTCCATAGACGAGTTAAAAGCGCTCTATTCGCCGATGATACGGCTATCTACTACAAAGGTAGAACTCCCGAGGGAATTCGCGACAACCTCCAATCCGCGGTCACAGCCCTGGGGCGGTGGTTCCGGAAATGGAGAATTAAAGTGAACCCCACCAAAAGCGCAGCCATTCTATTCTGGAAAGGCCTCGAACGCCCACGGGTAGCCCCCATCACCCTCTTCGGCAAACCCATTCCATGGGAAGAAAAAGCCAAATACCTGGGTGTGATCCTCGATCAACGCCTTTCTTTCCGTCACCACGTAAAGGCGGTACGCGCGCGAGCCGCCTTCGCGCTCGGTAGACTTCACAGCATGTTGAATGCACGAAGTAAACTCTCATTGAAATCCAAGGTGAGGATTTGCACGACGTGCATTCGACCAATCATGACATATGCGGGTGTAGTGTTCGCACACACTAGCAAGTCAACACTCAACCCCCTGCAAGTGCTCCAAAGCCGGTTTCTCCGGAGAGCCACAGGTGCCCCGTGGTACATGCGTAATAGTCAACTCCACGTTGACCTCAAAGTCCCAACTATGAAACAGTTTTTGAAAAAACTGTCCAAACGTCATTTCGATTCTGCTGTAAACCACCCCAACCCCCTCGTCGTATCGGCCGCCCGATACACTCCTTCCCTTATCTCGAAGATAAGGCGTCCAAAACATGCCGTCATCGAACCGGATGACGACATAACGGTCCTCCAGGACGCCCGACACAAACATACCAACACTACACAAAACCGACCACTGTTCCGTCCTCGCCGGCGAGGCTCGACGCGAATAAGCCGTAATGTTCCCCCCCGACCCCCACCGCAAACGCCGGCCCGCGCCGAGCCAGACGCGCAAATCCCGCCCCCAAATAATGTTTAAATAAAATTACCAGTCCAGCCCAGCTCCCTTGCTCGCGATCCAGCAACGCCCTAAGCCGAGGTTCGTACCCCACAGGGGGCGCCCTTAGCTGTGTTGCTTAGAATAAAGTGCCTGGCTGGAGGCCTAGGTCTCGCCATTGACCGGTTAAGTAGCAAAAGTTCCCGGAACTCACGCTACGAGAGACAATACAAAAAAAAAAAAAAAAAAAAAAAAAAAATGACTTGTGCTTATAATTTCGACTTGCCGGTGATTACTTCAACTATATAGGACCGAGAATAAAGTTTCTCAACTAATTTAATATTATAAAAATTTGCTAATACTATTTATGATATCAAATATTGGTACACATAGAATATTAATTACAAGAAATGAATGGTCTGTGACTTTGTCCGAGTGAAATTTAGTTTTATCTTAATTAATAGCTGGGCCACGGCTACATGGCACGGATACATCTAAATTATCTCATTCATTTTCAAGATTTATTTTTTGACGTTGCAACGTAGTCTAATCCGTCTCCGTAAGGTTATATCAATCTCTATCTAAACAATTATTAAAAAAAACTGGTTTGGCGGTTTCGGTCTGAAGACGTAGTACAAAGTCAGCCAGATACAATAACGTTAACGGCTACGATCGTATAGCTCTAAAGTTCCTCGTCAAATTGTCATGGCGAGAATTTAAAATCTTATTTATTAATAATTATCGGTTTCTTATGTCGTTAATGTATATTTGTTTTGATTAACAAATTACGTTCATTGCGTGACGAGAAGTTGGTCATTCGAATGGCCCGCGTTTGATTCCGTATTCAAAAATATTCAGTGCCAACCAATTTCGACGCGGCACGCCTCGATTACAAGACAAAAGGTTAATGAACTACAATCCGCAAGAAGTGGAAGGTAAATATTAATCAGAATATTCCAGAAACACGCTCTAATGAAGCCGAGCCTGCGCCTGAGGGCACGGCAAACATTTTTAATCCGCTGCGCATCTCATAAATTTCAACCCACGGATGAAGTCGCTTTTGTTTTTCTTTGCGAAGAAATATTTTTCGCAAAATTTACAACGCTTAGTAGCGGTGTGTCACCGACCGCAGGATACAGAGCCGCGAACTTTCCTTAGATTTCCTTTTATCAACCATTATTACAATAATTGTGAAGATGTTAGACTTCCTGCCGAGTTCCTCGAAAATCTTACGTAATATCAAAAATGCCACTTATTTTATGGTACTTTCCTACATTTTTATTCCACAAACGGTTCTTAGTACCTACCAACAACGAGACTAAAATTACGTGGAGTCCCTCATTGGGTAGGCAGAAAGATTAGAACGCTAGTTCACTCTAGACTTATAATAGTCACACATAGTAGACACGGTCCTCAGATATCAGATCTCTATCATTTCATCTGTCTCTTCATAAATGCCTAGACCTTTAGTAATAGGTATTGATAATTTCAGGGCTCGATCGATTTGATCTCGGAATTTTCGCAAACATTTACTTTGAACACATATGTTTTATTTAACCCCCACATAGTTGAGCACTTTTTGTTTTTGTAATTAGCTAACTGTTGTATAATGTGGAAGAAGAAAGGTTCTGTAAGTCATAAGAGAACTGGCGCTCTCGACTTACTGCCTTGCACACATGTATGCATGTAATATTTGTTTTTTTTTATTATTTTCACATTTCCTGTATACATGTGTTTTAAAGTAATGTTATTAAAAACACGGTGTAACTGTCATACATAATTCATATAGTTGCCATCGTGTTCACATCAAGAGTTTTGTTGTTACCTGTTTCTTGTCTAAACAATCCTTAATTGACGAGAAACGTCTCAAGTCTAATGAAATATGAGAGAAATTAATATCCCAGGTGCCTTGCTACCCCAAACTTTGCCAATAATTTTGATTTATTAAAGTCCTACTAGCTCCCATATCTACAACTCAAAGGTTTTCCTATTTAAACATACTTCGATTTCGAAGCTCTCAAAGATTTATAAATTACTGGCTAAATCCTTTTTATCCTATTATGAAGAGTCTGATTTTAATCAAGCTGATTTGATTCGATTCTACGCTTGATTTTATTATTATATTGTAAATCCTTGTTTATGGTTTTCTCAAAAGATGTCATCGTTACTTTAAAACAAACTCTTCCGAAAATATTTTTTTTTCATGTCTTTGTCAGGTTTAACCACGTCCATTGCAAGCGTTTACTGGGACGTTTACTGGAAGCGTTCCAATGCAATGTTTACTGGGATCTGGCACCAGTGAACATTTAATTAGCTCCAAAATTACTTCAATAATATAGGTGTGTTCTCCCAATCTCGCGAACCAGCGACGCTCAAAGTCGACGTCCTAGTCCCACTGGGGGTGCCCGTAGCTGTTTGCTTAGCATTCAAGTGCTTGGCCGGAGGCCTACCTTTGGTCTCGCTATTATTCGATAGGTTCGGTAAAGTAACATGTGTCACGGTAGCTACGAGAGATAATTCAAAATAAATCAAAGTTTAGCGAGCTTTAAGTAACATTCCATCAAAAACTTACTTTTGTCATAAGCATCGTTCATAATTAGGTGCAATTTAGTACAATAATAAAAATATTAGATAAACACAGTCCATTGTATGACATAGCAATATATTTGATACCGTAGACATTATCTGTAGTGGCAGTAATAGAGAAGTGGTCGCGTGACCAGTTACAATGCATTGTTGTTGACTTGAAAGGGATTCGGTGCGGCGTCGCGTGTGACTCTCCTCTCTTCGACTAGTTTTAAATATCTTACATAGTAATTAAACCCTTAACTACGCCTATTGTATCCAGTCCAATATAATAAGCGTAGGCAATGGTTTAAGTAGGTGTGCCTACCTGCAATCAAGTTCAAGTTTGAACACAGACGGTATTTACCAATGATCTTTCTTAAAATTTGAGTACAGTAAATTTTTACACGCGAGCTTAACTGCCAAAGAAAGAATCGTTATGAAACTTGCACATATATGTTTGCTTAAATTGCTTTTCATTTATAGCTATCCAGATATCATATAGGAATATGTTATTAATTGCCATATCAACTAACGCTATGTTGAGTCATACTTCCTGTGTCGTACAGTTTCATATGGAAAAAGGAAAAAGAACAGAAACGTAATCGCAGTACCAATTGTAAATTAAAATCTGATCCATCCAGGGACCTTGAAACGCGTAGAAAAATACATTGAAATTGGTCTAACAGTTGGGAACGATTTTAGTGATACCTACACTCGTACAATAGAAATATAGGTATAATATTCATACACTCAAATGCAGATTATGAAGATATGAATGCTTATGACAAAAGGCGTTTATTTCTCCACAACCAAAAACTTACAGTCATTTATAACAATAGTAACAATAAATCACTCCAATTTCTCATAGCGAAAGGCAACATGACTTTTTCAACATTAGCGACGTAAACTAGCTACAAAATTTCCTTGTATCGGCAAAGTAGCCGGCCACCAGAATTCCTATTTTACCGATAACGATCTGTCCCACCTTGTGGCCATTAAGGGTCAGGCGATGGCCAGATAGGGGGCAATTTATGCACTGCACACTCGATAACTCCGTTGTATTTACTTACTTTTTACGAACCAAGATTCCTATCTGTATAGTGTAAAATGTTTCAGATTTAACTGGCGTCTCGCGAAGCATCTTTGCGGTTCCAGTGATTGTGTAAATAGCTATTCGACTAACCGGAAAATTTGTTCCTGCGCACACTGCTTTCATTAACATAATATAGATTAGATTAGATCAAGCGTAACGTCGTTCACTTGTTGGTTGTAGCTTTACTTTATATTAGCAGTGCTCATGTGACTGATTCTATGAACAGATGGTATTGACATATTACTTTCCACCTAATAGCTTGTTGATGCTAATAAATATGGGGGAGAAATATCGTTCCCACGTATCGCAAAAACAATTCATTTCATGAGTGTTTAGTTATGCTGTTCTAGTACGTAGTTTTGTTCAGCCCGAAAATTGCCGTCAGGACGATGCATACAAATTTACGATTAATATACTTTCAATTCTGTGCTTATATATACCTTTATTAATCATCTATAAATCACATAAGCTCTTCAGCAGCAAATCTTTGTCGTTAACCGTATAATAATGTTACAACTATGATTTGCAAAGTAATTATAATCCTGACTGTGGAAGATAGAAGGAAGGACCAAATTACTCGTATATGTTATGACTACGACGTTACGAACTAATTTGCCAGGAATCTGAGAACTATTCACAGAACGCCGCTTCATATGTTGATGAGAATAATGCGGGAATTAGCAAGAACTGTACTTGGTTGCGTGTAGCACGGAGGCTTATAATGCAGTTAACACATCAAAAGCCCTTTATGCATCATATATTTTGATGCATTTACGACTGCAATGCCTGTTGGACAGATATATGTGGCGTATAATCTCGTTGGAATCGCACTTACATTGTAAGGCTTAAATTTGAATGATGTTATTTTCTGTTCTTATAATAACCTTGCAAAATGGGAACTCGTCATCGAAAAGAGAGCTTTGTTACCTCTGCTACGCCTTCGGGGACTCTTACAAGAAGGCGTGATGATATAACTATTGTATAATATAAGATTTACCAATGTATTTAATATCTACTACAATAAATGAGATAACTATCCTAGTCCTAAAGTCATTAATCTTATGAATGGAACTGCAAGTTTGTAGACTCTTATAAGCAATGACGAACTCATATATAAGTATATTCTGTACGTTAACTTTATCGTATGTCCAGTAGGCGTGATTGTATTGAACAACTCCAAAGCGGGAGCAGAGTTATAGCGTCATTAATGGCACATTCGGCGTTCGGCGACAGCGCTAATAAAACCGAATATTTCACGTATCGTCGAGTCGAACATTACCATAAACAATTTGCGATTCAGCTGCTGCGTCCACGATTCAATATTTTTAAATTCGTTCCATTTGATGTTGAGGCAACTCAATTATATTGATTAATATCTGTCACGCAAAGAATATACGCCACCCATTGCATAATATAGCACTGGGGTGGCGCTATGGGAACTGTGGTTTTAGGAGTAGTTCCTTTATTTGCTGCGGGGAGGTATATTCGATGCCTGGTACTGCTAGCAAAGTGATCCTCTCAGCTCAAACTTGGTCACGCATGAGTGACTATTACAAGCGAGTATAGCTAATCATGAACCGTATGTCTGTTACCGTGGTCGTATTATAGGACAGCTAATAACATTTTTGTTCACTTTTTTATTTGTATAGTTTTCTTAATATAATTAAGGAACTAAGTTTCATATATAATTTTCCTTATCAATCAATTAATAAAGCCTATGCCTTATTGTGCTCCCGAATATCAACTACCTTTTGTTTAGTACTTTCGTTGGTCGTTGAACGATACCTATTGAATTATAGAGATTTCTATGTCCTTAAATATTATTTTCAAGGAAAACCTTTATTTGAAAGAATTCTTAAGAGGTACCTACGCGCTTTGATAAAGAGTTGTTTTGACTCGTGGATTCACCGGATTTCATATTTGGTATATTTATTTTTATAAACGTTCATCTTAAATCAACCAGCTTGAAGAACGAGACTACGCTTTCATTCAATGCGACTACATATAGTGTTATGCAAGGTGTCTTTGGTACGAATTCTCTTGAAAGGGAAATTCAAAAGAGAAAATAATATTTTATATTCAGTCCCATTGTGTAAAACTAACTGTACAATTAATACATTTTTATTTCGCTCCTGCAATTCTCATAATAAGAATTTCGCGGACGAGGATATTTTTAATAATAATATAAATGAGAGAAAAGTAAAAAATGCTTAAATATACGTCTTTGAAATTCCTCACAGACATGCAGGTTTCCTCTGGATGTTTTCCTTACCGTAAAGCTCGTGGTGTGACTAATCACTGTACCTACTTAAATTAAAAAAAAACTCATCGGTACCGTCGGGATTCGAACTTGCGATCTTTGTGTCTCAGGCAACTACTTGAACCGCTCGGCCGGCTCACGAACCACGGCTATCAATGTATAACAGTGCAGAGCAGTCCGAGGCATTTCAGCTAACGCGTGCAATTACGAGGGACATTTATTATGTAACCTAATTTCGTGAGCCGATTAGTAGTTTAACGAACTTGTGCCATTTAAGCAATTAACTTGAAATAGTTTCACGCTTTTCAATACCATTAGGTATGGTAAAGCTGTGGTTGCTTAGATTCGGATAAAGGCATTCGGCATGCGCTGCATTTAATTTTTCAAGAAAAGAATCAAAATATTAAATATAACTAAATTTATATAAATTTAATATTTATTTTGCAGAGCATATAGGATGACTTGTATAGGCATATATAGACATTTGATATAATTTACGCAACATGTCAAATCGACGGGTATGTTTTTTCCGTATTATCTAAAGCAATTGTTTAAGCGTAGACATGAGTGAATGTTTTATTGACAGAATTGTTTTGTGCAACGATTTAATTTACCACTAGCAGTATTATAATACGACGAGGTTAGGAACGTCAGCAGTACCTTCCTTAAAACTAGAGAGCATGATATGATATGCATGTGTATGTGCAGGTACTACTTACCAGATTTACATATATATATTTACACTTCTGCCTACCCTATTGGGAACCCTTGTGGGCAGACGTGAGGATATATATTACATTATATTTAATGCAACTCAAAATCGATTTGCTTGCATTAAACGCTGCAACACAATAACAGGTTCAATTGCGAAATTAAATCCGATTCTCGAACAAATTTGGTCGTTTGCGACGGGCTATTGTACTATACGCAAACGTGAGCGAAACGCTTTGGCGCTAACATTTTGTAGTGCTGATCCATTTAACCAACAGTTAACGAATAAAACTGTACTAACCACATCCTCTCGTTCAAACATGATTCAGTTTCCGATGCTATCTCTATTCGATATCGTACCTATTTCTTAAAGTAAATAACGTTATATTCAAGCCTTCCCACTAGGCCCTCGAAGGAGTAAGCAGAATTGTAACAACACGTCTTTTCGCCGAAGTAATGTTTTGCTGCCAGCTTGTTTTTTTTTTTATTATTATTCATCCCACTTACTGCTATTTTTATAAATGTTAAAGACCGTCGCTATGTCTCAAGCACCATTATACAGACATCTTTCAATCTCTTTTTATGCCTATGCCGGCTTTGGCTAATTTTTTTCTTTCATCGTGAAGCCCATGGTATGACTAATCCTTATATGTAGGTTAGGTACTTAGGTTTATAAAAACTGAACGGTAGTCGGGATTTGAACTTGCAAGCTTTGCATAATAGGCGACTACTCCTACACGAACCAACACGGCTCTAAATGGTTCAGGATCACGATTTCCTTGTAATAATAGTTTTGTTTGTCATGCTGCGATCGCAAAATTCGCCAAAAATAACCATTGTCAAGGGCGCGGGGTAGATTACACTGATGGGTATACCCCCAGGAAATCATTATCTCGCAATTGGATATTACATGAAAGTTGCAACGTAATTTACTTTTGACGCCTTTGTTTCATCTTGCTATTTTTATCTTTTACTGTGTCTCTTTTTCAAGTGTTCCAAAACAGCAACTAACTAAACATAAAGTTAATTTATCATAGCATATTTACTAAGGTAGAATTGAGACTCTTCAATGAAGGGACTCAGCAATTATTATTTTTATTATATCAAGCGGAGTATTGTCCGTAAATTTATATGTTCTGCATTATGAACCTCACGAATATTTAGTGGTTGACAGTAGTAAGAATTTGTTTGTTTGTTGAAATTTTCCAGAAAAGGACTGACCTACCTTAAATCCCGAAAAATATGGTATGAATCCGAGGCAACAGGGATATTCATCGGAATATATATATTACCTATATACATATATATCTGCGACTAAAGCCGGTACGGAGATAGATCTAAAATTGGTAACAAAATGTATATCTATAAGCGTAAGTGTATATATTGTGGTTTTATCCTAAACGACAAAACCACCGCAGAGTGGAGGAAGCTATATTATGAATGTACTATGGGACGTAAGAGCGCCGGTAATATGGATAACAAAGGCCTGGATTCCATGGGTACATAAAAGATAAAAGTTTTACGAAGCATAAAAGGGGACATGTTGAAAATCTGTGGTCATAATCTATCTACACTACCCCCCTAGACAAAATCCCTTTCGGCTTACGCTCGTGCTATTCATTGTATGGCAATTACATTAATTGCGGAAAAAGTTATTTAAATGCTATACATTGAGAAAGGGATTTTGTCTAGGGAGCTGATCTGTGGCCTGAATTGTCTCCGCTAGTTCATGTACATCACACTTATTAATTACACTCCACCAATTTGTTTTTATTTACTGCTAGGGATTTCTACGATGAAGAATGAGATGGGACAAAAGGTGTGTGTGTGTGTGTGTGTGTGTGTGTGTGTGTGTGTGTGTGTGTGTGTGTGTGTGTGTGTGTGTGTGTGTGTGTGTGTGTGTGTGTGTGTGTGTGTGTGTGTGTGTGTGTGTGAAGAAGATGTGAACATAACGGATAAATAAACAATGCGAATGTAAATTAAAACAAATATGAAAGTTATAAATTAAGTTACCGAATATTAAGCTAAATAATTCAAATGAACCCACCACTTCTATATTAAACTCAGAAACATATTAATACATACATAATTTAATTAAAATTAAGTATTTTCGTTTTATAAATTTTTCATTCTAATTAATGATTTTTCTTATTATTAGTTGTAGATTGAGGATCTATGGGAAATACCATTTTATCAGGCACTTTATTGGAAAAAAAGGTCATCCTTTTATTCTTTCTGGAAGAACTACCAATACTACCAAGACCCAACTACCTAGATTAAATTAATCAAATATATAAAGTGAAAAAAAAACAAGAGTAGGAATCCGAAACCAGTGAGCATATATGAAAATACTGATGAATGTGGATGAAGAGAAAGATTTCTGTAAGTTAGAGAGGACAGGCGCTCTAGTCCCCTTGCCTACACAGTGAGTGATTCTTTAGGCATTTGTATGCATAGGATTGTAGTATTAAAAGTTCAATCTAATCAAATCAAATCAAAATCTTTTTATTTCACATAGGCCCAGGTGGGCACTTATAAAACGTCGAAAAAGAAGCACGGTTCGGGTTGGTCGCTTCCATGGAGAAGAACCGGCAAGAAACTCCATGGTTACTCTTTTCAAATCATTAGGCATATACAACAATAATATTTTTTCGTTACAGCAATAGTACCTAAGTATGGGGGAACAACGTAGGCCCGACAATAGGTCGCTGCTTACTATACAAAGCATACATAAAACAAGATAATTATAACAATGTTAGCAAGATCTAAGAATCTACAAAGCCTACAATGTTCTCACATTCACAAATTAGACAAATTAAACAAGTGACACAAATATTGTCATCAGTACTGTAACTAATTCTGGTCAAGATATAAAATAAATTAAAATAAAAAAAATTAAATTATTATTGTAAAAAAAACCCCGAAATGAGAAATTAAGTTTAATGAGAAATTAAGTTCCTATTAAGGCGTAAAGGAGTAGGTACTAATATTTTCAATTGACTTCTGAATTTCTAGAATCTAATTTAATGTAATAAAATCAGATAGTTAGCACCAAGTTTAGTAAAGTTATTAGCTGAAGTCAAATTAATTTTAAAACAAACAGGTGCGCTGGTACATGGACTCGTTATTGAATTCCCGAACTGAAAACCTAAGTTAAACGCCCATTCTTTGAATGCCACTTGATGGCATAAATTTAATATCGTGACCGAGAGCCATCCAATAGAACTTTTGTAACAAATTTCATTTATCTCCACTCCCAAAGGAATTTCATAAAATCGATTGTTATCAAGATGATTTAAGGCTAAAATTAATGGAATTAGTTTACGTTTGTCAATAATAAGGCTTAATCTATTTCGATCGATCATATTGAAGAAAGCGTTTTATTGAACTCTGTCAAAATATAATGAAATTAAGCGAGGTTAATATGATGAGCTGATTGGATTGTTTGTCCATTAAACGATCTCTTTGTTCTTTATAAATGTATAATAGAGGTTTTTTTCATACTTGGCGCTATGGGGTCGCCGAGTAGCTCACTCATTATGGTATAGTCACTATACTCATCGCGATATGACAACTATACCTATGCTTTTAGAATATAAATTTGTTTGTGGCCTTCCGTAACTTAGAGACACTCGTCAAGTAGACCAACTCAAAAGTCGCTTTATTCTCTTTAGATGTATAGCGTTGTTGTTTTTAAACTGGCACATTCCACTGTTAGGCAAAGGCCCCCCCATGATTTCCAGGTGTTTCTGTCCAATGCTAGTGTTGGCCAGTCCACAAATGTGTTGTCCAGGTCTTGTCGCCATCTCCTTCGTGGTCTACCTCGCTGGGGTCTTGTGTCAGGTCGCCATATCGTGATCATTTGAGCATCTATCGACGTGTTGAGCCTGTTTAGTCTTACGTGTTAAAAATCAAGGTGGTCGGTCAAGCACACCTAAGCAAAAGTCATCATTATCTATGTGTCAATATGCCTATATGAAAGTATATATATGAAAACGTCCTAAAAAGAATTATTCGAGACAATTTGTTTGGGGATTTAGTCTATAGAAAAAGAAACGTTCGTATATTCTACTGGAGCCTCCGTAGCTATTGAAGTAGGGCCCAGTGGCCTGTGTATTGTGTTATCGACACGAGTAATCGGTTTCCAGAGTCATAAATCTCCGGGGTAATTAATCATGTGTCTGACCGTGATGGCGATTGGTGGACGCCGTCCGCCCGCCGCCGACACCTCCCGAGACAACGTTTTCTTCTTTAACCGCCTTTTTTTGTTTCGTGTACTTGTCTCCCGAGAATAGGTTTTAATGATACATATACAAGTTCATACATTATATATGTATGAATTTGTATAGTATCTTTAAAATTAAGATATCAAATATGTGCGGTATTGAAGGTTGAAAAATGTATTCTATTAATTACAAGAGATCAGTAAACATTTCTATACTATATCGCAAAGGGATTAGTTAGAGATTTCATTTAAAGCTTCAGGCGCCTTATACTTCACTCTATATATTGGTAACCGCATGAGCATCCGTTAGATAGTTTTTGTGTTCATTCGTTCATTTTTAAGTTCAATTCGTGATCAGACACACAGACAGATGCAGCGGGGAACTTATATATATATATATTTTAGCGTTAGTGATTTTTTACGAGAGAATGTGAGTGAAGGCCGATGGTTCGAATAGTCGCCAGCAACGCGAAGATTGTTAGTTCGAATCCTATCTGTACCCATCAGTTTCTCTGAACTCATGTACTCGGATTAATCCCGAGTTTTAGTATGAAGGAAAATATCGAGAGGAAATCCGCATTTGTGATACGACGTATAGTCCTCGACTCGTTAAAAATATATCGCCGGCGAAAAGGGGTGTCTACCCCTTCGGGACTTGGGACGGAACGGGAATTTGATCACCTACGCTGGTAACTATAACATTTTTGCTGTTTTTTTGTCTGGAATAAAACATACTAAAAAGTGCCATATTTAATTGAATTCCTTTTTGAATTTATGCGAATTCGGTTCATCTTTTGGGGCTAAAATAAATGATAGAAGTGAGTTTTATGGCAACTACTATTTGCGAGATTGAATATCGGCGAACCATTTCCTCATAAGTCATAATGGTGTCATTTTTCATTGGAATCGGAAGTTAGGATCTACTCTCGTGAATATATCACAGAGGTTGAGATAAATCAAGCCATGATCACTGATCACAAGTTGGTAAAGTTTAGCTTTTCGGTACATTCGAATAAATCAGTGCCCTCACCCGTGAAATTAAAGTCAGGCAGTCAGAGAATTTCATGCAAAATCTATCAAACTTTACGTAAACTACGTTGCGATATTTCATTTGTTTTTGCGTGTTGGTTGTGTTGGCAATCGACGTTTCATCCCATTATTTTAATTGCTAGTCAATTTTCGGAAACATCTCAATCACACTGGAAATAGTTGGTTAATTATAATATACGACTACATAGTGTATATAGAATACGTGGACGTAACGTAGAGAGAAACTGTTGAACG
The DNA here is from genome assembly GCA_016069955.1 of Drepana arcuata. Lineage (NCBI taxonomy): Eukaryota > Metazoa > Arthropoda > Insecta > Lepidoptera > Drepanidae > Drepana > Drepana arcuata. Next base: position 36,470 of record JACCPG010001803.1, on the reverse strand, counting down.
AAAGAGGTATATATGTAACTCTATTGAGAACTGGTGCTTTAATCTCTGGCTCTTACTCAGAATCGAGACAGCGTGATGATATGTATGTATGTAAATGTATGTACATATGTATGATTAGTCACACCACGAGCTTTACGGTGAAGGAAAACATCGAAAGGAAACCTGCATACGTCTGAGAAGAAATTCAAAGACGTATGTATAGTTGTGCTGGAGTAACGGCGATGGACTCGCCATCTGTCACGTTGGCACCTAATATACCTCTGGCGGAAAGTGGGTGTGTGGGTATTACCTATACACCTCTGCCTACCCCTTCGGGGACCCTTGTGGGAAGGCGTGAGGATATATTATTGTTTATTATACGATGATAATAAACAATTTTCAACCAACAACATGTTCTTACCCTTTTGACAAAACAAGTCACAAATTGTAAAATTAGGCTATAGTAATTTCACGTATGCATACAAACAGTCCATTAATAAAAAGTACCTCGATAGACAGAGAGAATGGAACGACAGCTCTCTAGATTTATATACCTCTTTTGCTTCATCTAAATTTCAATCAAGTCTTTTGATACTTGTCCATTAGTTTCGGGGTCCCTTAATAACTGATTTGGATGCATGCGTGCAATCCGAGTGTATTAAGATTTTTTTACCTTTTATATTTGCTCAGCTTCGTTCAGATGGCGGATCCAAAGTGCGAGGTGAGTTCAAACAGGGAAGCGCCTAAAGGGGCCACGACTTTATTGCCAGCCGTGACAAACGGTTATTATGAAGATGGCTCACTTTCAACACGTAGCGTTTGTGATTATCCGACGAGAATTTTTTCTCCGTGTAACAGCGCTGGGGTTCATTTTATAAGGCTTCGCTGAATTAAGTTTCTAATAACGTGAACACTTTGAGTAGTGTTTTAGTGTTTCATGTAGCGATTACAAAGTAACCAAATTTGTGACTGCTGGCGGAATTATGGCTGAGTGACCTCAAAGCTAAAGGTTGCGGGTTCGGTTTCCATTGAGAAAAGTATTTTACATGTTTACATTAACTATGTACTATAACAATTCCAAACAATAGTAGAACTATGTACTTGAGTTTATGTGGCTTTCTTAGTTTGAGACTAGTTATGTGCGGAAGTTATGTGTGTGTTATTTTAAAGTATATAACGTTTATTTTATTTTTAACTTACAAATTCATAACAAGCACCCAATAAACACGCCGTAATTTTCACGTTGACGAATTTTAAATTCCTTCAGACATTACCTTGCAATGATTCGTCAAGGGGCGCTTTTCAGCTTGAAGTGTTGAAATAATTAGACGTCTGACTTCTGAGAGGAAGGGTAATAAGTCACTGAATAATGGGGTCCGTCGTATGTACACTTGTACACATATTTAGGAGGGAGGGTTATTTAATACATTCCTAAAAGCAAGTGTCAAAAGAGGATATTAAAAAAGTGAATGTGCCTATGACAGAAGTCGAAGGAAGTAGGAATTCCTTTTTGTAAGAAACCCTAAAAGCTATAGTGGAGAGTAAGAACTATACTGGAGTTTCGTTCAAAGACAGACCAAAGTTTGTTGAAAAGCGCAGCTCACGTTCCATTTATATTGTTTTATGGTTTCTTTCCTTCAACGGTTTATACTCAGCTAGAAAATGTAGATGCGTTTGCCCTGTTTTTTATTATCCTATTGAATAGATACACTGACAAATATATCACAGACTAGGCACTATGGTGCAATGTGTCACATTGCGTTGAAAGCTTTATATAATATGAAATTGTATAGGGACTACAATCTAATACTTAAGGCTCAGTTCTCACTCAGCTAGTATAGTTCTGTTCTAACAGTAAAAAAATATCCCCTGAAATGTAAGTAAGGTACAAGGTGTAATTGATCAAGTGTGTTGTAAGCATCTATAGGCTGCAGCTGCTAGCTGATTTTAATGTAACGTGCCTAATTAAAAAAAACCACAGTGAGACGCAGATAGTAGGAAAACTATCAGGCAGTATGCTTGTTTGCTTGGTAATAGATTTTATTTTTATTTAGTCGATCCCATCGCTCGGACTGACATCAACAAATAAATAATAAACACTACCAGAACTAAAATAAACCAACTGAACAGGATGTTCAGAAGTTTTATGTTAATTAAATTGAGTCTGTCTAAACTTAGTGGAAGGTAAAGGTGGTTAAAGTTTTGGCCTTGCCAGCTTGTCTATTCTTTCCGACTCGAATTGATTTGATCGGATTCGCTTCGAGTTTTGCAGATCTTTGCAAAAGTTTGAGTAAACTTGCGCCTCGGAAATAGGTTTCACTAAAGATGAAAGAAGTGGTTTCGAAGAAGAACCATTCTTCATCGGCACTGTTAGAATTATGGGAAATGGCAGTGATTCATAAGTTTTGCGAAATTGAACTACACTTTCCTATCCTTTATTTAGTTCGTTTTATTTTCCGACTATTGCGAAGAAGGAAACTACCGAAGAAGTATCGTGAATTTCACTGGTTGTAAAGATACATTGTATTCGTGTATTACATATGTTTACGATATGGAGTAGTTATGGTCTAGAGTAGGGTTGTTTAGTTGACTTTAATGAGGTTACAGATGAGGATACCTTAGTATATAATAAAAGTTTTTAATTTATTTGACCGTCGAACTTTACCTATATAGTATAATAATACCAAAATAACAACTAGAAGAGGTCTCGACGGGATTTGGAACCGTTATGTCTAGGAATATAGAACTTTAAATAGGAGGATTGATTTATATACCATTTTGAAATTGTGAGTGTGAAAAAGCCTCTTGACGGTTTTAATAAATTAGCTATGCGCATGTGAATGAAGTACACACAACAACAAAACAGAATGTTAGGGTTGGTTGGAAAAACCCACTCTCGGGTCCCAATGAGGTGAAACCGCTTTTTTGTTTTCGCCTAAAATAAACTTCTTTTTGTCTTTGAACCTTCGGCCCATATGTGGAGCTAACCATAAATCAAAGCCCTCAATAAATCTTGAATGCGTGAGAATATGCTCAAGACAAATTGTATTTTTTTAACTTTTAATAAAATTAGCTTTTCGAAGAAATTAAAATCTGACCGAAACGTGTATTCCTAGAAAAGTGTTGCTTAAAAGTGCTTTGTTTCAGCTATTAATCACCAACACCGGAGTAAGGAAAATAAAACACTCAAGATGTTTGATTCTCGGAAATAACAAGAAACAGCTATATAACCTACCATGTTTAATAATAAAAATACGCCTCTGATGAAAACAGTAAATTAAATATTAAATTTGAATAAAAAAAGAAGTTATAAATCCTTTGTCACATTCAAAACGGAGACCATTTTTTGATAGGATTTGTTCATCAGTAATCCTTTGTGTAATACCCGGATTTGATAATATCCGATCCCTTTAAAAAGCTTTAAGAAGCCCTTAATCTTTTGCAGCGAAATTAAACCATTTGTAAACGCTCAGCGACCGAGAGGAGTAAATCAATCTATACATTGAATTAGTTGATGTTGAACGGGCGATTTCGGCAATATTTTAGAGGCGACGGCAATGGAATGGGGTATTTTGCACTCGGAGCACGTAGTAGCCTATTCATCAAGTCGCCGAAGCCATTACCGCGCCGCCACCTGCACGATCCTTAGTTTGTATTATGCTATATTATTCCAGCCCTCATTTCACTACACTACTACCGATAACTTGTTGAATTATAATTAATGTTTAGCTTTCGATAGTTTTAGCAATGTTTGTACCTGCCTATGCACACAAGACGCGGTCCATGGAATAATTATGTGGGAGTAACGCAAGTGAACACACTTCGGACGACAAAGTAAATATTTGTTGCTTCACTACCAGTTGGCGTTGAGCGCAACCTATACGAGGGTCTGTGTGTAACGCTCATCCAAACCAAACACTCTCCATTCTGGTTGAATCGGCAAGCTGTTAAGTCTTACACTTGTGACGTCACCAACTGAATATTCATAACACTGTGTACTTTGAACATTCGTACATTTAAAACTTGGATCTTCAATCGACACTTGTAAAAGCTGTCATAATCGAAATTAGTTTGCTCGTAAGATGAAGTTGTTTCACTGGTGAGTTAGCTACATATCATTCCATATTTATCTTTAAAAAAACATAATTTCGACATTGTTTTAAATGTAAATGGGGTTTGATGCAAGCATATGAAAAAGATAAATGTTTTTATTCCAAACGAACACGACACTATTTCTGCGAGATTATAGCTATTGTTATTTATTTTATTTATGTTAAAGGACCTATTTTAAAGGCGCAACTGTATGAGTATACATTTTGATAAGATACCTTCATGATAATGTAATTCATGACAGTGTTGTTAAAACTAACAATTTGATAACAATAAAGTCAGCGGATGTTGGGATGCTCCATTTAACTACTGTGCGATTTACGAGAGAAGAGCAGCGAGTTTCCAGTAACATTAGAGAGTGCACTGTGGTACAAAATAGTCAGGCATGGCATGCACCTGCCGTAGATCATCTGGTGGGTAGAAAGCTCGGCTGCATCCGGCCCAGCTCCGCCATACATCACTGTGCGGTGAGGCCATTAGGGCGCCCCAACACGCCAGATTAAAATGTTAACTAACCACCCTTTGTCTTCGCCACATTTACAATGGGAAGTGGTTGTTTCACCTCCTAATGTTCGTTGCGATCTCCAACACTGATTGCACCTGAAATCGCGTGCTCTATTTTAAAGGTGAACCCATTTTCATAGCATTATGCCACAAAAGTTGTTTTGTTAAATTCTGCTTGCCCCACTTGTGTGGTTTAACTTTGTAATTGGTCCGCATTTTGTGCTAAACAACCTTTTACAGGGAATTGAGACGTCGGCGTCGTATTGTAAGGTTGTTCGCGAAACATTCGAAAACTTTGTGTTCATACTGGAAAAGGAATATAGCGGGTTGCATTTTCCAAGCAAATTTTTGATGTGCGTGCACTATTGCAATTGTACTTTTAATATTCAAATCCTTCTTTATATTTTTTTACAAATGATGTATATGTAGTTTGACACCATCACAGTAGTTATCGACCGGGTGGGCAGAGATGTGATGACACCTTTATACACTTTGTAAACTATAACAAAAGCCGCGATGGCCGAGTGGTTCGAATCGAAGTTAACTGCAACACAAAGATTGCAAGCTCGAATCTGGACTGTATTAATGAGTTTTTCTGAACTTAAGTACAGTGATTAGTCACACCACTTTCTTTACGGTGAAGGAAAACATCGAGATAAATCTGCATACGTTTGAGAAGAAAAACTAAGAAGAGTGCTTGATTTTGTAATTTCTTTATTACATACAAAAATTGTCCTCAGCATCGCAAAAATACAATGTGTGTAACCAGTTTGACTGGAGTCTCTGTATTTTCAATATCTATGTATAATTTTCATGCAGATAGTAAGTAAAGTGATTTGACCATTATGTGTTTGATCACGCCTGTTAATACTTCCCCAGTTTAAGTTTCCACCTTTTGCATTATGTTACGTTATATCGTCGTAATTAGCATCACCAATTTGGTCGGCGTACATCACATCGCGATGTCAGTTGTGATCAATAAAACCATCAGACTAGTCTGTGCAAAATGGCTTCAGTATAAAATTACCAAAATAACTGCACTTTTCAGTATAATGAGAGAAAATATTAGGCTTTGTAAAGTTATTTTCAGCAAGGGATATTTATGACCAATTTAAAAAAGTGTCTTCAAATGTCGAAGCCCTATACTTGCTTTGCCTGCTTATTTCTCAATGGAATGGTTGACGCAATTGAAGGATCGCCTACCAGTTATACCAGTGATGACGTGGATGAGGTAATTTTTGATCACTTCTTTTTAGCTAAAAGCACGTCAAAGTAAATCCGCTACTTATTTTTTTTTTCAATACCTAGTTAATCTGCCTGTGTGTTTATTTGTTCTGGTTAATTCCCGAAACGTTTAACCTGGGTTTGTCGGGATTTTTTCTAGCAGATAATTGGGTAAAGACAATGAATGATTGCCTCAGTCATGGGCTTGTGTCAATTATAAGTGTAAACTGGTACAATCTAACGAAATTAGGCAGTAGACACGCAGTGGACAGGGAGAGTAGAACGCCAGTTCTCTCTAGACTTACAGACCTGTTTCGCTTTATCCACATTGATCAGTCTCTTCATATATGTTGGCCGGTTTCGAGTACTCCTGATGTTCCCATCCTATAAGGATTAATATCAGTGTTTAGAGAAATAAGTATTGTGTGCCACACGATTTAAAACTATTATTCTGCCAGAAGCAGTGACTTTGTTTCATCGCAGGTAATTTGGCTCTCGCGACACGTTCTAGTCTATTCATCACGATCCAAGGTTTTGCCTTTTTAACGCTCAAAGTTAATCTTGTTTGTGTAACGTTAATATGTTTTTTAATATATCACAGGAGTTTTACGTGTATAGCAAGAGACAAAGGTGTACAATATTTCTCTGAAATATGTTTTCTGATTTCAGTTGTTTTACTTTGTTTAACGTAACAATTTTGTAAAAGTTTAAAACGTAGCTTTTTGTCAATTTACAAGTGTCTGCTAATTTATTAAATACAGGCTTTTCTTTCTCAAATCTTAATGTACCTACACATATATCCTCACACGAGTCTATCACGGAATAGGCAGAGTGGAGCGGCAGTACTTTCTTTACTTACCTACACACCTCATTTGCTTCATCCACTTTGAGTGTTCTAGATGATTCCTACGTTATACCTGTGTTTGCCTCCATAGAGGCTTAGATTCACAATTAGACCCGTAATATTCCGTAATATTATTTTTACACAAACGAAACCATTTCTTTAAAAATGTATCATGTCGCAACTATCTCTGGTTATGGATATTTATTAACACAGCCTCGTATCTTAAATAAAGTGAAAAAAATGATGCATCCTGTACAATAGCTATGCTGCAACGGGCCGTTTTTTCGGAATGGAAATTCCGTCAAAGGCCAAATCAAAACAAAAAAATATTAAAACCATTGGCGCGTGATTAAGTAACGGATATCCATGCGCATTCGAAGCCATTATAAAATGTAAATATTTTTGTATATCAGTATGACGCTTCATATAATATGTGCAATAACTATATACAAATGCTATCACGGAAGCAGTATACTATGAGGAATGCAGCTATTTTTCCGGCGTTATCATGTATGCACGTCCAATTTTTATTGCTTTTTGTGCGGCAGTTACAAATCGATTTGGCTTTAAGCCAATGGCGTCATTTTAATAGTTCTCTGTGCGAGCAACAGTGGAATTCATAGTCCTACATTACACACCTTGCTATTTCAGTAATTAATCTGTGAATAAGCGCAGGCATGGCTATTGCATTTGCTATCCATCAAAAACTATTTAACAAAAATGTACATCTATCCTCATGCTTTCCCCCAAGGGTCCCAAATGTATGCAGTGTAACACAACCCTCTTTTCGCTAGAGATATATTCAGGTGTTTAGGTGGCAGATGGCCACATGGATAGATGTTTGAACTCGCACGTTTAACGCACGAACTAAATCTATCTCCGGCAAAAGTGTTTTACATTCCTCTGTCTAACCTCTTCCCAGGACCCTTGTGACAGTGTGTGAATATATGTATATCCTTACTAAAGACTGATGTCGGTTTTTTAGAGATAAAATAATAAAAATTGCTTTTTATGTTAAACATGAACAGTGTTATGTTGAGGTATTCAGACATTAATAGCTGTTATTCCACTCCACTCCATGCAAGCCAGATATTCCACCGAGAAAATATTTTCCCATTATTTATTACATCTTAATATTCAGAACGTATCCTTTGTTTTCGCTGAGTTCAATTCTCAATAGTATTGGTTGATATTTTCTCTTTCAATGCACAATGGTGCGATAAGCGTACATAGAAAATGGTGAAACTGTAAGGAGATATAACAACGGGATAAAACGAAGCTCGTTTACAGTCGTCTCTATTCATTGGTTGGTCTATTTTCACAATTTACCTGAAAAATATTAGTATTATAATAAAATGCTTGTAACAAAAGAAATGACAGAAGAAAGCACTTTGTCACAAACTATCACAGTCAAGAAGTGTGTATTATAGCAATATAAACTCGAATATCGAGTTATCTGGAAGACAGCAGCAGACTCGACATTTGTAACATTAGTAACTAAAATCCGATGGAAACATGAGGTTATTAAACATCTGCTTATCTCTTCAAAGACCTTTGTCCTTTACAAAGATTTTTTTATTTATTTATTTATTTTTATTAGGTTTGCCAACAATTCGAACACAAATATATACATTAACTTAATCTAAGTGTGTTATGCTATGTGCCGAACCTTTTACAGGCAAACACCGCATGCATTGAATGAGTATCTTTGAAGATATCCAAGGATAAGGTTTCAAAGATTGGGTTAGATAGGCATTAAAATTTATTAGGAGACATGTCTCAATTGCCTGCTGCCCCGTGAGAGACTAGGCGTGTATTACCAATATATAATACAACTTTACATATAAAATCTATTCTGCTGATAATTTATCCTCACGCATTCCCACAAGGGTCCCCAAAGGGGCAGGCAGAGGTGTATAGGTAATACCCATACACCCACTTTCCGCCAGAGGTATATTTTAGGTGCCAACGTGGCAGATGACGATTCGATCGCCGTTACTCAAGCACAACTATACATACGCCTTTGAATTGCTTCTCAGACGTATGCAGGTTCCTTTCGATGTTTTCTTTCACCGTTAAGCTCGTGGTGTGACTAATCACTGTACTTAAGTTCACGAAAACTCACTGGTACAGTCGGGATTCGAACTTGTGATCTTTGTGTCGTAGGCAACTACTCGAACCACACGGCCACCACGCCTTTAAATTAATTCTGATAATTTACCTTTAGCAAAAATAAAGGCTCTAAATGAATTCCTAATTTACTATCGTCTATTCGATGTTCAATAGAAAACTGGACATGAGATTGACGTAGGAATACTTCCTGCGCGTAGGTATCTCGGGGAGAATTCCTGTGTCGGGCTTACAAAAGGATTAGTTATAGCTATTCAGGAAGCCGGCGTCCAACAAGCGAACGAACTACAAAGAACCAGTTAACTGGATAAGACCCGTCACGATCACAGGCGTTCTTACAACGCCTTTTATTTCATCCTTTATTCTCACAATTTCTTTTTTTCACTAAAGATATATAATGAATCAGGCGTATATATATTTTTTCACCCCTTCGCACAAGGTAAGGGGTTGGCATAGTTGTAATAACACAATGTTTTCGCCATAATATATGGAGTCAACACAATATTATCAAATATTCATATATAAAATTTCGTACATCCAATTATAGTATTTCGGAAAGAAAATAAAAATAATATTGAATAATATATACATGAATATAATTGAAGGTACGATGGAAAAGTTTCTACGTGTAACTAGAACCCTACAACTGTCGTAGCTAAACGCTAAATGGATTTCTAACTCTCTAATTGACATAGTCAAATGACTGGTTAATCCGTCTCGGTTACTTATAATTAAAAAGATATCTGGATACCGTCCAGATATTAAACGCAGTATTGTCAGTATCCTAAAGTAAAGTTGCTGCACTATTTACCTACTTGACTTGAGGATAAATTAATAATATATATAATATATCCTCACGCCTTCCCACAAGGGTCCCCGAAGGGGTAGACAGAGGTGTATAGGTAATACCACACACCCATTTTCCGCCAGAGGTATATTAGGTGCCAACGTGACAGATGGCGAGTCCATCGCCGTTACTCAAGCACAACTATACATACGCCTTTGAATTTCTTCTCAGACGTATGCAGGTTTCCTCTCGATGTTTTCCTTCACCGTAAAGCTCGTGGTGTGACTAATTACTGTACTTAAGTTCAGAAAAGCTCATTGGTACAGTCGGGATTCGAACTTGCGATCTTTGTGTCGCAGGCTGCACAAAAACTGCTCGAACCACTCGGCCACCACGGCTTGTTGATAAATTAATTAAACAGATTATATAGCAGACAACCACATTTAATTTATACTTGGCTTTTTTATGGACCCCTAGTACTTATATCATCGTGTCACGTGATTGTCATAAAATAGAATAATTATAAAGCGACATCAAATTGAACAAGAATACAGGAAGAAGGGAATATTGTTTGTATTTTATTTGTGTTTTATACAAGGGTTTTGTTATGTTTGCCGAATAACAACCGTTTAACTGCCCATAAAGTGGGATTTATAGCGAGCCAGACGTATGGAATCACCGTTAAGGCTTACCTATTTACTGATGTCTATTGCATTTCCCATGCTTATTATGTAACTAGATTATGTACACACTTGTTGACATCGGAAAATATTATATAATTTATTTTATATTTATTTACTATAATTTTTTTATTGTATATTCCTCGCGCCTTCCCACAAGGGCCCCCGATGATAAACTAGCTATCACTACTCAAATGGAAATTTAATCTAAATCATCCAAGATCCAAACATAATTACATCACAGTTCTGCTCAGAATATTTAATACATATATATATAGTGTGATAATAGTCTCTTGCATAGTGTTTGCGATAATATTACATTCTATATATAATTCTACAGCTTCATTTATATTATTTCACTGTCATCTTGTCTCCGTCTCAAAATATCTTTATCTAGGGAGATATATGCTCTCTAGAACCACAATGACAGGTCCCCCGTCAGCCATCTTCGGAGTTTGCACGTTGTGCCTGAAATCTAAACGGAATATCTAAGCACTGCAGTCGTTAGTTATTGTTTTATTGTGTATCGTTCCTTATTGTGTTCAGGTCACACAACTTTGTAAGCTCTAGTAACTGTATCAGTACTACATTAAAATTTTGGAAATAACCTCACGGATTTTCTATTTTCAGCAAGAAGCTCTAGTATAGCAATAACTGATATTAATGTCTGTAGAAAATTCCATACAAATTTACCACACAGCATAGTTCTGTCCTCAGCATAGATAGATTTATAAATAAATATAAATGTATGGGATCACACAAATGTCCGCTCAGAAAAAAACCGCGATCTTAAGTTTCTCAGCCAGTTCTCACCACTAGATCAAGCAGTCGCCATTATATCGACAGCATTGTCTTGTTAATTCTACGCAGTTAAGAAAAAAGCAGTTTATATACAGGAAATTAGATTATGATGATAAGGCGATTTATTTGTGGCTGCCCATATCAGCTGTATTCAGATTGCGCTTCACTTGTGGCGTATACGAGACGCCGAGTAAGAAATGCGCAAACACACTCGGAATATTCATGTGTGTTAATATTCATGGGTGTAAGGCACCCGCTGCACTTCAGTTACTTGTACTGTTTTAAGGTTGAGCACACAAGAATATAATCATTTTATCAATGAATCGGCATACGTTCTAATACAAGATGTTGTAGTTTAAAACAAGTTAAGATCAACAACGGCGAAGTTTACAAATATGCAATTTAATCACAAACAGTTATATATTACATTAAGATTTAATGTAATAATCTGTAATAGATTATACATCTACAATTTTAAATATTAAGTAATTGCCGTGGTTCAAGACGTGGAAGATGGCGAGTCTATAACCGCTACTCAAGCGACTTTGTGCTGCTTCTTAGACGTATTCAGGTTTCCTGTCGATGTTTTCCTTCACCGTAAAGCTCGTGGTGTGACTAATCACTGTACTTAAGTTCAGAAAAGCTCATTGGTACAGTCGGGATTAGGATTTGCGATATTTGTGTCGCAGGCAACTACAACATTCGGCCACCCCAGCCAGCTCTATTAATATATTATTTATAATGTATCTATATAATGTGGGTTGGTAACTTTCAACCTTCGCCGAGTATTACCCGGGATCGGGCCGAAGGTCGAAAGTGACCTGGAGTAAAATTTCCAGCAAAACTCAGGGCAGACCATTAACAGAGTATACCTTTGAAAAGTATGTATAAGTTTAATAAGTGTATGACTTGAACTTTTATATTTTAACGACTATTTCGTCTTAATGATAGCTAGCAATAAATTGATAGAATTCATGGCGTACTGACTACAGGTTATTTTATAAGTCACCGATGCTAGACTGATATCGCTACTAAGCGAATAAAGCACCGGTATCCAAATATCGGTTTGCAACACGTTCGTTTTGTTCGAGGTAGTTTGCAAAAAGCGACGTGCTCGTCACTCGTATATTAGAAAATCTATTCCCAGGGAATTGACCTCACGGAATAAGCACCGATCTAGCTACTTGGTTTGGACTTTAACATCAGTATTTACTTAATAAATATTGATCCACAAGTATGCATATTAGGGATCCGGCTATATATTTTTAAAGACATTGCAGCTCTCCATCTTTTTAAAGACGTCTCGCGTTGTTAAATGGAGGCCTCTCGTGACAAGTGGCCTGGAACATATCTCGCTCAGAGAATCAGCATTACTATACAGCGTGGCAATGCTGCTAGTCTCTTGACATGTTGCCGTGGGATACCATATTTTATTTATATAATATGTGCCAAATATTATATATTAGATTACTGCATTGTTAAAAATACACAAGTTTGACAAAGTAAGAGTGTAGTATTCGTTTTAAACGGATTTAAAAAGATATCGTGATTACTTACTCTGGCCCAGACGGCGGGATGATTATGGGAAACACCCACTGTATGTCTGAGCCTTTACAATCACGAGGCCCTGTGCGGATTCGTGTCTGTGTGCACTCCCTAGGCGCTCGAGACATTTGTTTAATACCACTAAGTTTATTCGGTCAGATAACGCCTAGTAAAAGTTTTAGTTCTGTACTTGGCGGAGGTACTTACATATGTATGTATATTGCCAATGCCATTTGGGAATATTACATGATATTTGTGTCTACGTTCACTTACTATACCCATTTTCACCCTGACTATCATTCATCAGCTATTATAATTTTCCATTTATTTTTTTAATTAGGCTATCATTACATTGCCTTGTTTTAAATTTCAGTCTAATTATGAATTTAAATTAAAATCATAGTCAGACAAGATTCTTCTATTTAAAAAAAGCTCTATCTTTCAATTGTACATAATATTGCTAAATAGCGCTTCATTTTAAATTAAGTGAACCCGTATTCCCTCTAGACTTTATCATGTTTACTGAGATTGTGACAAACGTCTTGTGTCGTACGATGTAACAACACAAACCTATTTGTTTACGAGTTTCCATCTCTTGAATAAATATAACCTAGTATTTGCTTTGTTTGGACAACACATATATTCTGGTCACACAACAATAAAATTCCAATGATGGCTTTCCCATAGCTCAAATCCAATTTGAAGAGAGTAGTAGGGTGTTGATTACATTGACAGACTTATTTATTTTTTTGCCGGGATTGTTCTGTAGGTATTTCATTTGTTCATATTTCTAGTATACTACAAATTTAAAAAACAAATTCACATCCGATACAGCGAGAATGGACGGTTCATTTTCTAGTGTCACATTGTGAACCGTAAAACGCGATATTGCCTCTATAGGCGCGGGTAGACGATTAATTGAAATCACTTTGAACTTTATAAAACTACGTAAGAATAACTACTATAATTCAATTAATTAAATCGAATATATGCTTATTATAAGGAATTTGATCATATCCGAAAGTATGCTAGTTTTTATTTCATCATAATAAAAATCATGAACATTATAAGAGCATTCTTAAGCTTCTTAGATACTACGTTTCATATAAATAAAATATTTATATTTTAACATTTCCGTATTAACAGAGTTGAGTAAAGTAGCTAGTTAAGTTAGTCTGATGTAACGTATGTTTTGTGTGTATAAAGCGTAACTTAACAAATCTCCGTCAGTGTAACTTGATCGCTAAAGTGCTTAAACTTAAATGCACCAGTCTGGTCGTTAGCGCGCATATATAATGCAGCGTCTTGGTAGGAAGCGTGTGTCGGGACGTATTCTTGCGCTATTTTAGTATGTGGATTAACAGTTTTTAGCACTCAAGTTGGTAAACTTAATGTAGCCACGTGCAAGCGTAAATACTAACGGAAATTTATTATAAATAATTAATCGGAATGATGAGCTCGCTCTGGTTGACGAATCCGATAATTTATAACGCAAAAGTATCTTGAAAAAGAGGCAAAGGAATGAAAATATATTTTCTGAACTACTTCTTAAATGTATATACACAATACCTACCTTTTTATGGCAATATTTACGCAAACCTTCCGGTCACCATTTCATCATGATGACTAATAAAAACGAACATTATTATTACTTTAACACAGACTAATTATTGTAGTTGAATCAACTCCTTTTAAGCATGAAAATGCCTGTATAAAAATGATTCTCTCTTCCGTAACGATATGAGATATATGCATGTATATTTCATAATATGGTGGTTATTTTAATTTTATTTAATATGAGATTTAATTGCAGAATAATAAATTGCAGTAATTTACGCCATTATGGATTGAACTCCAAGTTCCATCAGTGATATTGAGTATCTCCTGGGATTTTGCTCAGATATATGCGACCTACTGAGGTCGTGTGGTTTCATGAACATGCAGCTTTTGTTGTTTACCTTAACTCTTACCTTGCCTAAAAGTTTACCTAAACGAATTACCGGATCACGGATATGGTTTTATATGCTTGCAACACCTAACCTATAATGCATTCCAATAGGGGCTCACGAAATAGTTCTTAAAAATTCTAACCTCTATATACTACTTACACGAACTTATTTTGGTGATTTCCGAAATTCCGAATATCTGAGAAAATTCCGGCATTAGCCTTGGTGTAAGTAAAATGTGTACTAAATTTAGAAAACCTTTTTAGCATAGATTGTTTTGGTCCATCTTAACTTTATAAGTGTATATTTAAACTACGCCACCACCGCAACAGACATACATCTGTATATGTACATACATATGAACTATGTGCAACCTATTATCTTGGCAATTGAGCAGGAATTATTGCCTATAGCGTGATATTCCAATTAGACTGTGTAATATATTGATAACCTTGTCCAATTTGACTAAGCGAACCGTCTGCTTCACCTACCGTGCGTAATAGAATCGCAATTCCATATATATTTGTTATTAAACCTGTCAGAGCCGATTATTTTTTTACATATGTAGCAGGTAGACATTCCCTAATTCACTTCAAATACTCTTATCATTCAATAAAGTACTTCAATGCGAAACACAAAAACTGATACAAGACTTTCTTTCAAGAGAAGAGCTTTCAAGGGTAATTATGTTCATCTTCCACGTCTTGAACCACGACAATTACTTAATATTTAAAATTATAGGAGTATAATCTATTACAGATTATTACATTAAATCCTAATGTAATATACAACTGTTTGTGATTAAATGTAAATCAGTAACGTACTTTTGATTACAAATTTTCAGATGATTAAGAGAGTGTTTCATCTTTATAGAAGTAGGCTTTTCTAGGTAAAATATGTTTTCGATACTAAACTCTTAAAACACGGTTTGGATTTTGATACTCTGATGTGTGTGCGTTTGCTTGCGTGGTTGAGGTTAACAATTTAACCCAGCAATTGGTAGCGCTGCGATTGATTTTACAAAGTTATTAATAAAACAGAGCCTATTTATATTACTAAAAATGAACTAACGAAATCCCGCTGCCTCGTCTATCTGTCTGCATGCATTAAAGTAAAAAACCACAGTACCGATTTTGATGTGTTTTTAAGTCTTAGTTATATATTTTTCAAAGAAGGTGGAAGCGGCCCACCTTTATAAAACGAATTATTACTCCTACGCGGTTTAACCATAAAGAGCTGATTTTCATATATTTCTGGTGATTTATAACGAAGTAAATTAAAGCAAAAATGTGAGCGTTCCTATGTGATTCAGTATAGGAAGATTTATTCTTCAGTCATTTGTTTCCGCGGGGTAAACTCCAGCTAAGGCGAGGCGGCCCGCTAAACTGATTACGAGTTCAAATTAAGTCGTAAACTTTTAACGTTGGAATTACTGCGCATTAGCGCTGACATTGCTCTGAAGACGAATTTTAATTCCTTACATACATGGAATAATAACACTGTTCAGAGGCTGATAAAACGGTTTGTACAATAACATTAAGCTGATAAATTCCCAGTGCGTCCCCAGGGACTGAGACAGGGAGGTAGACATGAAAATGGAAAACGAAATCATTAATTCAACTTGAAGAATGAAGACGTATATTGAAGTTGTGAATAATTACTGCCTGATTTGTAAGTTTTATTAAAGTATTTGACAGTAAACAATTTACATAATTTGGGCTACATTTTTAGTTCGGACTCGGGTACAAATATGAAGTAAGGACTAAATGAACAGTAATAAAATCCTTATATTATATACCATATCATCACGCCGAGTCCCTAACGGGGTAGGTAGGTAGAGAAAAGAGCGCCAGTTCTCTCTAGACTTGCAAAGCTCTTTCGCTTTGTCCACATTCATCAGTCTCTTCATACATGCTCGCCGGTTTCGTGTACTATAATATATTATATATTCGGGAGTAAATCGGTTAGTTAGTGTGTCTGTTTGTTGTCGTGTAAAGGTCACATGTCTAAACTGCTGAACAGATCGTTATGAAATGTTTCTAGGAAAGATTTTTATTTCAAACAAACATTTTGAATGGAGTGAAATAGGGGTTGGAAGTGTTTCGGATCTCACTCGAGTACCCAATATGAATTCAATTTAGGCTCTAGGTAATAAATAAATGTGTTTAAAATTTAAAGCAAAATCATCCAATATTAGCAAGGGGATAAGCTTTTTGTTCAACCTTCAAAGCCATTTATCTAGATGTAAATTTCATTAGGCTTGTGTTTTCGGTAAACTATTTAACCAAGCCAAAGTGAATTGTTTATATAAACTGCTGATTACAATAATCATTATAATTAATCTTTTGTTCTTTATTTTCTATAATAAAAGGGTAAATGTATAGGTCATCGGGTGTAATTAAGTACCCTGTTTCACGTTATTACAAGGCAACTAGGCTAAAGAAAAAAACTGTAGGTTGCCTACAGCTAACAGTAAAAATATGCTGGTAATGTTTACTTAGACTTATTTAGATGATTATCAAAACTTTGTTAAAAGTATATAGGTAGGTATATGGTTTCCCACAAGGGTCCCGAAAGGTGAAGGCAGAGGTGTATAGATAGTACTCAAACACCCAATTTCCGCCAGAGATATATTTTTGGTACCAACGTGATAGATGGCGAGTCCATCGCTACTCAAGCACGACTATATGTACGTCTTTGAATTTCTTCTTAAACGTAAACGGGTTTCCTCTCAATGTTTTCCTTCACCGAAAAGCTCGTGAAGTAAATAATATAGTCTATAACAGAAAATATGTGAAAGCTGATAAAAGCTATCTAAGCGATATTTTTAATAAAAGATGTTTATTTGAAACAATGGATATCAGGTCGCCAGTGGCTTACCGCGTTTGTGGAGGGCAAATGGTTCCGGCCGCGCCGGCAGCGGCGGCGTGGCGCCAACGGCCAGTGCACCCGCAAATAAAAAGAACGCGATGCCATTTATACTGCCTCTTCAATATGTTACAACTAGGTATGCTCCGGAGTTTCACCCGCGTTCACTTGGTATATGTTTCGTGGACGTACGACATTCAAGACTAAGGTACAAATACTCGTGTTAATCACACAAATATCTGCCCTCAGCGGGAATCGAACTCGCGACCCCAAGTTTTTCAGGAGCTCTAACTACTAGACCAAACGGCATATTACGTTGGTTTGGGCATATACAAAGTGAAAAATAGTGACAAAACAGATATACAATGCGAAAGTGCGTGCAAGGCAGAGGATGACGACGTTCCAACTATCTGCATTCAATAAATGTAACAAATTTACTAGCAGTCAAAGCTAGCTGAAGAGTGTATGTGTAGGCCTGCTTTTTGTTTTACAGCCCCCTTATATTTACAGGTAGCGGTTGTATTTCCAAAAAAGTTGATTTTGCGCTTTTTTAATGTTTTTTACGAAAATATCTATATTATAGTGTTTATACACAAAATAAATGAATTGACAAAGTTCGATAACAATGTCAATGATACGCTTTTAAAGCAAAACCGAATAGGAAGTAATTAAAACCGTAATTGTATTGAAATTGTAATTGTTTTCCCCTGCACGGGTATGAAATCTGCGCTGTATCAGTAACAATGCGTATTTTCTCAAGTGCTACGCAAACAGTCGACGTTGATATTGCTTTAGCTTTCAATTGTACGAAACAATTATGTTCTCACTGTCTGGGAGGCTATTATCATATAGATTACTTGGAGCCGCGTCTAACGAATACAACTTGTTCGGGGAAAAGTGTTACCTAGGTCAATTTTCTTCGTTTTTCAGGGTAAGTAATTACTAATTTTTATAAAATATGCCAAGTAATACCCATCAATATACCCTGGTGAAGGAAGTTGTTGCGACGCAGATAAAAGATTCTCTATCGCATAGAGATGCGACCACCGCCACCGCGCTTGAACAAAGAGCTGAAACCTTTGTCGCCGGTAGAACAAGGCATTATTAAAAGCCCTCTTTACACCTTATAACGTTTCATAAATTGCTCAAACTTCCATTCATCGTATGTATCTTTTGTGGGCGTACGCTCACTCGATTGTATGACTTCACTGCCTAGACTTTTTATTAAACCCTTTGACACTGATACTACAGCTACCTTGCCACCTTTGTATTATAAAAAAAGTTATATTGATGGAGTTCATTAAACCTTGGACTGTTACTGTAAAAGGTAAAAAGTAAAACATATATTTTACAAACTATCATAATCGAAATAAAAAATGTATTTTAAAACAAAATTTGCGAAAGCATTCTTTATTTATTCCGTTAGGTATGTCTAACAGAACAATAGTACAGTTATTATTCCATTTTAAAATTGAAAACATCTGTAGGTTATTTATTGTAGCTTTAAACACTTTACATAACCCAATTTTTATCTAATGTATTGACATTCCTTTTCACAGCTATAAGCTACATTTTATTACCTAGAAAAAAGTTCATACAGCTTTCTCTCAGAATTCCTAATATTCGCGAAGGTCTACAGAAGTGATCGTGATTGTAATAAGCACAAATCTCTTTTTTAACCGTGACTAAGATAACGCGCGTTATATTTTTCTTAATAGGCTATGTACATTTTAAGAAAAATAATAATGTGAACTAGAGTATATTAATAAACGTGGGTATTTCCGTAAATGTAATGACATTTAATTATTCTATATTTGAACATAAAAAGAGCAAATATTTCAAATTTAAATGTTCGCTAACAATTTAATTGGATTTAAAAGCCTTATGACATGTAGACGATGAAAGGAAAACCTAATTTCAAATTGACTATAAATATATTTCAATTTGCCGTCATTTAACTCAAAAGAGGTGATTATAGAGAATGTAAAAATATAAGATTTGCTAAGTAATCGCGTTCTTGTGCCCTCGTTAAATCCTGTGCTTGCAATTAAGAAAACGCCCTCCAGAGTAGAGCCGTAAACTGATTATACTTGAAATGAAGCGGTAACACCCGGCATTACCTCCCTCATTTGCATAAATAAATGTTATTTCGGAACAGGGGCAATGTTTATTTCCATTATTACGGTGGCAAAATCGAATGACGCATATTTTGTTCGTAGTGAATTCTATACACTTTATTACTTGAATATACTTTCTTATTTTGGATTTAATTAATTAACCGTCGCATAATATTAAAAAATATATAAAACATCGAGAGAAAACCTACATACGTCTGAGAAGCCATTCAAAGGCGTAGTCGTGTTTGAGTAACAGCTATGGACTCGCCATCTGTCACGTTACCACCTAATATATATTTCAGGCGGAAAGTGGGTGAGTGGGTATGACGTACGACGACTTTACCCCTTCGGGACCCTTGTGGGAAGACCTGAGGATAATAGAATAGAAAATTGTATTATACAATATTTTTGACTAACTTAACTTAGTACGACTGAGGTGGCATATGTTCTTTTGTTCTGTATTTCGTATATATCGGTAAGTATAGTAAAACATTGAAATGTAAGCAAAATACGTTTAGAAATAAATTTAAAGATGTCAGTACTTCAATAAATCTCCAGTTGAGATGCGTATTATATTAGATTAAAACCACAAAGAAGAGATTCGCAAAGCGAACAGGCGTGATTGTAAGGATGAAGAAATACATTTTCGTTGGCTAGGACGTATGGAGAGGATGAGTGAAAATAATCTTAAATCTGTATACTTACTTAAGTATTGTATATAGCCGTGGTGACCGGTATATCGAGTGCAACACATAAATACCTAATAAATAAATAAATACCTGGGACAATTCCACACAAATTGACCTAGTCCCATATTAAGCAAAGCTTGTGTATGGTAACCAGACAACGATATATTTACTTATATAGATAGATATGTACTTAAATACATAGGACATCCAAGACTAAGCGGGATTCGAACCCGCGACCTCAAGTTTCGCAGTTAGGAGCTCTTACCACTAGACCAGACGGTCGTCATGGATTGTAGATTCGAATAGAAAGTGCCAATGAGAGTTTTCAGAATTTAAGTACAGTGATTAGTCACACCGGAGCTGTCAATAGTTGACATCAGCGCGACACTGCTTTTCTTTTCTCATGAGGTAATGAAGTCACGTGGGGTAGGCAGTAAGAGTAGAGATATCTACGTTTACAGACATATTTGGCTTTATCCACATTTATCAGTCTATCTGAGATTCTGAGATTAAATTCAAACAATTGTGATAAACAATCAAAAGATATGTACTTGTATAGAAAATGTATAACAAATAGCCGTCAAACTAACTACGTACCATATGAAATATATTAGAAAGTAGTAGAAAGTGGAAGTTGAACAATTCTATCTATGGTCCAGGACTTTTGTGTGAAGGCGAGGTGAGACAATATTTATGAAACGTACATTCATATTATCACGCCGTATAATATCCGTCAAATGGTAGGCAGAGAGAGTAGAGCGCCAGTTGTTTCTGTGTGGCTTACAGATCTCTTTCGCTTTATCTTGATTCGTCAGGTTATTCAAAACAAACAGCACAAAAGTAAATTATTACTATAATGATTCATGGTAGGTCATTAATTTTCCATAATGATCGAAGTTGCATAATCGCTTTGAGAGAAAGATTGCTCATGTAAGCAATCTTTCTCTCAACGCGATTATGTGGATCACACTTTTAGTACTTAGGCACTCGAGAACATCTAAAACTTAATAACTCATTTGTTTGATTAAAGTCCTAAATTATCTGTAGGCGGCTTTGAATAATTTGTCTAGTATTAAATGTAATTTGGCATTATATATACATTCCTAGAAATCATAGTTTTTGTCAGAAATTCCGGCTCGATTCGAAATTTGATACCATGTACTTATTCAATTTAGTTTGCAATTTCAACGTGGATTTCATTAGAACCTACAATATTCAATTAAAAGTAGCTTCTCTCAGCAGTCGGGACAAATTAAACTTTTCATTGGGTATAAACGCCAAAAGGTAGGAGCAGCTCCCCATCGTGACCCATTAGCATAATCCCATTGGTTGGCTGTAATCTTATTATTAGTTGGCAAATATTGTTGATGTTTAACGGTATTCTTTAGGTTGTTTGTAAATATTTGCGCAAACGTGTGCAGCAACATTATAAAGACATACCTACACAGAGTCCATCAAAAATATTTCCGCTACTACGGCTTAATAGGAAGTCCAATGTATTTGGAGTGTAAAGTATAGCGTGCATATAGTTAGATACAAGTTTTGCAAATTTCAAGTAATAAAATTAAATAAAATTAAATAAAATTAGTTACTTGACTGAATTGACTTGAATTTGCAAATCTTGTAAATTGTGATAAAATAACTCTTTTTAATCAGGGTAATATAACAAAGATAATATATCCTCACGCCTTCCCACAAGGGTGCCCGAAGGGGTAGGCAATCTGTAATATATTTTTGGTGCCAACGTGCAGACGGTAAGTCCATCGCCGTAACTATACATACGTTTTTGAATTGCTTCTCAGGCGTATGCAGGTTTCCTCTCGATGTTTTCCTTCATTGTAAAGCTCATGGTGTGACTAATTACTTTATCAAGTTCAGAAAAACTCATTGGTACAGCCCGGATTCGAACTTGCGATCTTTATGTTGTTCACGCACTTTTGCTCATTCCCACACATAAGCTCACACACACACACACACACACATAGACGCGCGCTTAAATATCCATGAAGATTGTGATTGTTACTTTTAATTATAATTATAATTATATATCCTATCTTAAATACCCATAATCTAGTATAAAACTTAGCTTAGCTTGTATAACTAACTAGTCTTTACATATAATAAAAATGTAACTGATCGCTGTCTGTACATGGAAGATATATGAGAAAAAATTTAATAAGGACCTTTTTCAGCGCTAATAGCATCCAAAATACTGATTGTTAGAATTTTTGACTGTTTGTCTGTTTATCTGTTTGTCTGTTTGCCTGTACGTCTATGCACGCTTATCTCAGAAACGGCTTATCCGATTTAGATGTGGTTTTTCAATAATATAATGTGGTAAGCTTTTCGTAACATGTACAAAGTAAATCAAAATGTTTATCCAAAAACTGCTGCCCAAAGTCACTTTTCCACGCGGACGAAGTCGCGGGTACAGCTAGTATTTAATAAGTATTCAACGTTTGTTATTATATATACTGTTTACTAATGTGTAATGGCTATGGAAGAGCGGAGCTCCTAATACAAGCAAATCTTTGCTTAAAACGAGTCTCCAAACCCTGTTATGTAAACCTGTAAAGCTAAGCTACCGAATAAATTTATTATTTTACACGATGTTCCATACATATTTGTTTTAGGATAAAATTCATTGATAATGTTTTAGATGACGTGGGTGGTTGTCTGATTTAACAATATATAAAATAATCTTAAGTCACTAAGTCAATTTAATTTATGAGAGCACGTTAAACGCTGACAAATTTGTTGACTTATATACTTAAGAGAATAGTATATTTAAATTTAAGCTCGCAATCGAATTACGATGATCCACTTATTGGAACCGCTTGTAAATATTTAAATTTTTAAGTATTTCAAATAAAATGCCGTGGTGGCCGAGTTGTTCGAGTTGCCTGCAACACAAAGATTGAAAGTTCGAATCCCGACTGTCCCAATGAGTTTTAGTGAACATAAGTACAGTGATTCCATAAATTTGCGGTTGAAACTCTGGGGCCTTGGGGTCCTGAGGCTCACCATCTTTTTAAAGAAGTCTCGCCCCATCTATTCGAGACCTCTCGTGACAGGCGGGCAGGAACATATCTCACTCAGAGAATCAGCATTGCTATCCAGCGTGGCAATGCTGCTAGTCTTCTTGGCACGTTGCCTCGGGATACCGATTTGGGACAAATATTTTATCTGTAAGTAGTTGGCTTCAACTGTTCTTTGTAAATATTATTAATTGTTGTTATTGTTAATAAAGTTTCAGTACAGTTATTATTCAAACCATGACGTTTGATAAGTGAAGGAAATCATCGAGAAGAAACCTGAATACGTTTAATTAGAATTTGTGTCACGTTGGCACCTAAAATATATATCGGGCGGAAAGTGGGTGTGTGGGTACTACCTATACACCTCTTCCTACGCCTTCAGGGACTCTTTTGGAAAGGCGTGAGGATATATTTTATTAGTATAATAATTTAAATGTATAAAATAATATAATTACCAGTCAAAAATATAATTCTTATACGCTTACAAGCACTGTTTATAATTAAAAGAGGGCCTATAGTCAAAGAATCAGGCGAAAGACGGCGAGCATTCGTCATGGCTCGAGTCGCTTTGATGCCCTCCCGTGAAGTATTTAAGTGAGTTCTCATCTCAAGTTAAGGGCGTGATCGCAGATCACTCGCCACGGCTGTACGCGATTAAGCATCCCATTGGAGTTTCTCAAAGATGTTAACAGTCCTTAAGGCGGTTCGTTCTGTGTGAACTCGGCTTTTGATTTCGAACCACCATTCTTTTCCGCCAGCATTAATCCCGTTATACTCGTGTGAAGTGCTATGCTTCTAAATTCAACTTCTTGTTTTACTGTTGTTTTTCCTCTCAACTGCCACTTCTAATCTATACATCTATACAAATAAATAAAATTGAAGTGAGTGAAATAATATTAAAATAACTGCTTTTTACTAAATGCATGTGGATGTTTACACGGTACTTAATATACCAAAATCATATTTTTTTTGGTTATCTGTCTGTTTGTTCCGACTAATCTCTGAAACGGCTGAACCGATTTTGACGGGACGTTCACGGGCAGATACCTGATGTAATAAGGAGTAACTTAAGCAATCAGAAATTGAACAATATCTTTTAGTTAAATTCCAAGCTGACGAAGTCGCGGGCACAGCTAGTAATAAATATTTATATTCGTGATGTTGAAAAAACAATCTTAAAACTGTGATCACTTAGCAAAAAGTGCATTCTGTATATTTATAACGTGTATACATATTATATCTTAACGCAAACAAGAATGAAAATAGGTCAGTTTATTCTACAAACGTTGTATTAAATTTCTACTTGTTTTAAAATAATCGCGTTATGTTCTAAGAAACTGTTCTACAATTGCCGGGAACAATACCAGTTCGAAATGGAAAAGTAAGGACGATTCCCTGAGTTTTGTGAACGTCGGTTTCACAATATATTTTTCCTAAAAAACCACTCATGGTACCAGGTTTTGTTGGAACTGCAGGGGTTTTAAACGAGTGCTCTGTGACAACAAGTGTATGCATGCATATGATGTCATACACTTTCGGCTGAAAGCCGTCATACGTAGGAACTTATCTCTAGGATCGTAGGATCTCAGCCTGTAATTTACTTGTTGCTTTGATTACTTTTTTCAATACCAAAAGAGAGCGACACTTAACTAAAAGAAAAACAAATATTGTTCAAAAACACTGTATTGTTCAAAGTCAGGTCAATACATTTTGGTATTCAATACTAGATATGTCGTACCGCTTTTAGTATAACTAATATAGCTATTGGAGGCTACTAGTCAGATGGACACATAATATTTAACACCAATCCTAAGTACTGGTGAGGTACATACTATTTTATGTATTAAATAATGATGATACAGAAGAGATGTTTAAGTCAACGAACGGCTTTTAATCATTTTTTGTAACATAATCTTAGCTTAAACGGCCAGGTAGGCCGCTTAAGCCAGTTATCTAAGACAAGCCAGTTTGTATCGTACCACGGATTCCCGGATTATAGCCAGCAATAAACCAATATGCCCTTGCGAACACAGGCAAAGCACATAAACTGCCTACAAAGGCGATTGCCTACGCCTGTCGGCCAATTCAACAGAGAAGCTCTATTGTGTTTGGCACTCCTTTTGTGAATCGATCCGTGGCACATCTAGATGCCTGGGATTATCGTTCGAGCGTAAATTATTGTACGCGCAGCGGATTTTATATAAGCTATTTAAAAAAACTGTTTGTAGAAAGTGAAGAATACACAGTATATTCAACTGAAAAATAATTGATTTAAGTATATACACAGGTGTATAAAATATTTGTCAAAAAGAGAAGCCTGATGTCACGATGAGGCTTCTTCGCACTTATTGCGTGCTAAGTAACACTCGACAAATGTATTCTTGCTTCACACATAAAATTTCTTAATTAGTCCTAGGATTCGTGTATGTAATTGACACGCTTATAATTTATGGTAATTTTTGGGTATAGCTGTAGCCTTATAATTGTCTGCACGTACAAGTTGTTATCCTGTATAATTGCTTACAACGAAACTCAATTTGAGCTAAAAACTTTTACACCAATAATAAATATTCAAACAGATCAATAAAGAGCATCGTGTGGCTAACTTAATAGTCTCCTACAAAATCATAATTGGCAGTTTAAACTACTGTGTATTTTGAACTGCCATTTTTTTTGCGTTTTAGGTCAGTAGTTAATATCGCAGGTTACACTGAAGGTAAAAATCTAAGAAATTTCAAATACATATACAGGTCGTATTTTTCGTCGACGGTTTCGCCAACTGCACTTTAGCAGCCTAATTAAGGATACCACAAGTAAAAGCAGGCATATGTGAATCGGAGAGAAAAGTTTCTACGGAGACATCATAATTTTAACTATGTTTCTTATTTATTTATTTAATAGAAACTTTCATACAAATTAAAGCTTATAAAGAAAAGAAACAGACCTTGTATCCGAGGTACCTCTAAAAGGGTATGTAATATAGTTATGCCATTAAACTTTTATAGTTTGAAATACAAATGTGATAGTTTACCTGTTAATAACATTTCGACTTAGAAACACCCAAAAGGCATATTTTTCGAGGAATATTTCAGTAGGGCGCGGACAAATTGGGGCAGTAAGCTAGTTCCAAATAAATCATAGCCTTGTATTGATTTGTAAGTAACAGATTATTACGCCTGCAGGTACCGATATGGGCGGTGTTATGTCTGTCGGTAATTAAGATACAAACCTCGTTTTCCCAATAGATCCATTACAGTGCTCTAACGGCCTATAATTGCCCGCAGAAGCATTATGTAAGCTTTGGGAGAAATACGGTTATTTCAATATATCGCGGTTCTTTATTTCGGATAACGACTGATAATAGAATTTTAGACGGTACTTAATGATTATTGAAATACTGGCTTTTATCAATGAATTTTTCAGAGTATAAGTTTATTCGGTTGTTTTTGTTGGATGATTTGGGGACGATTTAACGATATCCCTGTTTTTTTTCATTGCCAACAAGCTTGCAGCCCTACTTCTGTTAAGCAGTTACCGCTACCTTTAGACGTGTGTAACAGCAAGGGTACTTACGCGTTACCGTCCTTACGAAAATGTTTCGACACACTTCTTGAAGAACACGTAAAATATCCTGGAAAAATGGGTCTCTCTGTATATTCCTCAGGGATGCTTATAACCCAACTTGAAGATATTAAACTAGGTTGTTTCTATTATAAGTAAATCCTATTAATTGTAATAAGTATAATTTCCTATAAATATTAATATACAAAATTACTGCCAGAACTAAATACATACATATCATCACACCAATCCCTCATGAAGTAGGTAGTGAGAGTAGTTCTCTCTTGTCTTACATACCTGTTTTGCTTCTTTCACATTCATCATTCTCTTCATACATATTACAGTTGTTTTTTATATACAACAAGAGAGGCAAACAAGCATACGGCCCATCTGATGGGAAGCGACTACCGTAACCTATTTACTCAATTGCTCATGATACCAAACCTCACTTGCACGTTGCCACTCTGTGTTCGGAGAATTATACTATCTTAGCAGTATAGTGGGATTTATCCATCTGTCGTCAACAGAATATAATAGTCCTCAACCTCCCTAAGGAGCTAATTTCTGGCAATCTTATAAAAAGCACAGGAACACAACACAAAAAAAAAAATTGCCTACGGACTTCTATAAGGCGGATGACCTTCCCCAGCCCGGCAGCTCCAAATTTTAACGGGATACAGAATATGACCATGGGAAATTAGATGACGTTGTTTAAATGGTGTGACACAACGGAAGCTTCACATCATGAATATACGCTTACATTAATTGTTTTCATTTACATGATAGCGAATGCGTAGTTCACTGGTTTACTTTTAACGTGTTTGGTTTTCGGTAAAACATACAAATATTTTTCGACGCTTTTCATCTTGAATTTTTATTTTGTGATTTTCATAAAAATATCATACTTTACTAACACTCTAAAACTTAGAACTTATGGGACTAAGGGATTAAGCCTTTGATAATAAAAAAAAAGTTTACTTAAACGCATAGTCTTTAAAGATTTATCAGAAAATTCTCAGAAGACAGCACATGTTACGTGCACTCGTAGCACCCGTCACTTTGCGTAGTACTCGTAGACGCTAAGTGCTACGCTGACAGGGAATGCGTGAGGTAGACGAACACGAACTTGAAATAAGAGTTTACTCCCTATTACTACGTGTATGTACTGTTTTTGACCTTAAAATATTTTTACAACTAAATTTTTCACAAGGATCCCTGGGGGTAGGCAGAGGTGTAACAACAACCTCTTTTCGCTAAATATATGTATATATTTAGGTGCCTACATGACGGGCCCTTGAGTTTTTTCAGATGGAGCAATACTATCTTTGAATAATTAATCTCGTGGGTAGATAATCATAGATTTATATAATTTAATACGAATAGATTAATCCAACAAAGAGTTCAATGATCTTATGGGCCGTGGGCGTCCCGCAATGCTTCTACAGAAACGGAGGGCTGTCAAGCTTTACTTGAATCCAACACACAGCGCCTCTAAGCAATCTGAGAGTATATTTCTTGACACATCTTGAATCCCAGTGTGCACGCTCAACCGAAGACTATTGTACAATATGCTGGTTTATAATTGTATATTATATTCTCATTACTTCAGTTTAAGCTTAAGTTTTATTTAGTTGGAAAGATCCAATGCAAGTTGTCTGCAAGAGCAGACAACTTGCATTTAGCGTATTATTGCAGCTGAATTTAATACGCGTGTGTCAAAAATCTAAATGATAATAAAATGAAGGTATGATTTTAAAATCTGCTCTATATGTAAGTTTAAAAGCACTTAGACGAGGTAGATTGAGCAATGCTTATAAAAGCTGAGTTTATAAGGCGGCTTTACTGGGCGATTTGCAGGTGTGAAGCAGCTGACGTCTCCGTTATTAATTCGCGATGGTTCTCAGCGAGTTCCGGTCTTATCACGGCTCTACTCACACAGAGTTACGTTTCATCGACCGTTACATTCGTATTCCCTCCATAATTGATGCCGGGATTAGCGAGAGAGTGTGATTCTAACAATAAACTCGGTCTAACTAATCCTAACTCATTTCGCATTCAGATACCTCGATTACGACTTTGTTAATTTCAAGTGATTCTACGCCTCGTATACAAGTCGTCAACTAGTTTGGGGATGAATCGTTCGCATTCTACGGTTATTACAAATGTTAATAGTTCGTCATCGTCACTTGTTTATTGATTTTGTACTACGTAATAACTACCTGCCGTTCAATAGCACAATGTCACAATCATAAATATTTGTTATTAGTAGATATTACTATGGTAATTACTGGCAACCATACTGTAATAATAGATATACTGTTCCACCATCTAATACAAGGTTCACACCTTATGTAACTCCTGGGCATATAGGTTACGGTAACTGCGGTATCGACGGAAAGGCAGGCAGAGGTTTATTGCCACCTTTGAAGTATTTAAATAACTCTTATTGCGGAACTTCATATAATATTAAGGCTAACAAGGCACATACATACTAATAGACTAGTGATCTAACACTTGTTTCCTTTTGAAATGTTCGCCTTCCGACGAAAGAATGTAGTGGTGATACTTAATTTCATAATATTATGTAGTGATACAATATTAATACGTCGACTAAATATATCATTTTAACTCAATACGTCTTCCCTGTGAGTGATACTGTTCAGTGTATTTTGTTAACGACAGAGAACTGTGTATCTGGGAATCTGTTTCTGTTTACCTAAGATGTTTGTGACCCAAATAAAAGGGACAAAGGTGTCCTGCTAAGCAGATTGTAGGGTACGTGACGAGACAGCCAAGCGAGGGCGACGCTAATCATCGACCTAACTTGCCCTTTACGTGCTATTTGCCCTCATACCTTCTTATTGGGAATTCGGACGTGGTTCAGGTTGACGGTATTATTGTGGTTTGTTAAGGTGTTTCATTGAATATGTATTTATTTACTTTCGTGAGCCGTTGTGAGATGAGATGTGGGGTGGGGATGGTGGGGATCCATAGGCGGCGGTAACCGCTTACCATGAAGAAGACCGCATGCTTATTTGCCACCTCCGTGGTATTAAATATATATAGAAAGATGTCACCTGCCATGTCACATTAGTGAACTGAGCGTGAACTTAACAATCTATAAAAGAAAACCTTAGGAACAAGTGCTCGAGTTGCAGCAACAGACGCGCTATGAACATTAATATGTCTCTAGTGAATTGTAGATTTGGTCACACTTATTCCATATCCCTTCGGAGAATCGTAAAAACCTTTATATGTGTGTATTTTGACACAGCCAAAATATCGCTCCATGACAAATTAATATTGTTTAATAATTTAATTCTTCACTTCCACTCATGGAATGCTGAGCGAGTAATAAATCAATAAAACCCATTACCAAGTTCGAATTCCAATAACCGCGTGCGACTAAAATTGAATACAAATATTTATAAAACCGTTTTCAAATCGATTGCGTAATAAATTGTACAGTTCATTTGCAAGGGTTTGTGGCCTGCGAAGATATTAAAATGTAGTTCTCCACAAATAGACCCTTGTCATCCACGGTCTCATGTGTTCACTGACATGTAGACATCTATATATCTGCTAGCAAATACCACTTAGCTTCAACGTGAAGTACATAATAGTGTCAAACGCAACTTACTAGAATATCCCCAAGCAGATTATCCCCTAACGCGCCAATCTAACGATAGTGTTAATTCCAAAATGATAATACTAGTACACCTTAACGAATGTGATTGAACCCTATATCGTACAGGGCTAGACGCTTCTTAGCTTAAACAACTAAAGTAAGCTTCTTAGAATGAAATACGTAGTAAGTTCAGTTCAAAAGGATTTACATTTCAATTACAAGCCGACTTAGATGTCTCATAATATATGTACCTACTTAAGTCACACGTAAGTCGCAACCTTTAAATTGAATATCTGAACCATGAAGACCCATACTTGTGACAAAGTTTGTAATAACATTATGCAAAAGCAGTCCACAAGTTGCGCGTGATACGCCGCCGAGCGGAGCGTGCCGAAGGGAAACTGAAAGTCACTCAACTTTCGTTTACGCTGCTAAAGAGAGCAAGGGTCTCCTCGCAAAACCGGTTCATGAATATTCATACAGATTTAAGGATAGTGTAGTGCCGTTGTGTAAATAATTGTGGCTAAATGTGGTCTTGAATTTGAATTGTTTTTATTTGCTGTCTGTTTCAAGTTTCTTGAAATTTTAGATAACAATTTTCAACAAACTTATTTTATTTATTCCATCAAAATAATGCTTTAGAATGTAGTTAAAATTGTATTCGACTGAGAAATTAATGTAATGATTGTGTTTTCAAGAATACCAAAACTGTTTTGTTTTAGTGAAACATTATTGCAATTGTATTGATAGTCGGTTGGAAAAGGTATAAGTTATTTGCATTGAAGCGAGAATGACTTTAAATTTGTGTTCGAAGTTCATTCAAATATCTTCTATTTAATGGAGTAAATGAGAATTTCTCAAGGATTTATTCAACAATTTAAGCAGACAAGTTTTGCGGTTAGATATACCTAGGTTTGACAGGAGCATGTCTTAAAAGGAATACGCTACTCAAATAGCATGAAACATTGAAAGACGAGTATATAGCCTTATAAATGCAACGTCGTAATAGTATCACCCGTCAGAATACCCGTCCAGTTATCATACCTGACGAGCGCTTAGGAAAGTCTGAAAGTGGCTTAGCGGATTTTACAAATAGCAAATTTTGCTCGGAATACATATGTAAGTATCACGTGAAAGATTCACAGAAATAAAATCAAGTTGAACTTTTGTACATTGTTGTTGTATTGATTATTTTATTGTCTGTATTAATTTATGGGCTTTGACTGTATCATTATGTTTAAAGGCATCGAGACAGGATAGTTGCACTTATGTATCGATTTCTGAGGTTAAGCACCTTTGATCGATGATCACCAACCACTACTGTTTGACAACTGGCTAATTGATCTCACGGGTAATCAATCTTCCTCGTAGACGATTTGGAAAGGTCAGCTGGTAGTTGTTTGATGTATAGAAACCAATCACATCCAGTTAGTTTGTGTATCAATTACATTCTCTATACCTATATTAACTACCAACATTTCTATATTAAAATATAAACAATGTTTTTTTGGTCAGCTATATATATTTTTAATTTATCAAAATTTTTGATATTTTTTTATTTTCTTCAAGCATTGTACATCTGTCTCTACAAGCAAATTCTTTTATTTAAATTATTGAAACCAAAGCTTCCAAAATAAGGTATATTTTTTGTCATTACTTTCATTTCAAAATTTATTTTCCACGAGTGTAATACTATTCACATGTCACTAGACACAAATAGGTGCTATCGTGGTAGATAGGGAGTCTGTCGATATGTCTCAGACACCACTACATCTTCTGGGATATATGCAGGATTCATCCTATCAGAAGTGCTGAGAGGAAACATTGTAAATAAAGATCAGGATACCGACACAGACACGGAAAGAACACCTGGTCACCGTTGGACAGACACCTGTAATGTCTTGAACCACTCGACTAAACATCAAAAAGTTTTTAATTATTATTCTTTAAGTTTGAGCTTGTCAGTCCTTGAAGTAAATTTTGACAATGGAACGCGTTAAGGCCGCCGTAAATACGTCGCGAGTAGTCTAGGAGATTAGTGCAGACGGGGGGTCGGACCGAGGCCGCTTATCTTGTTACTTGCCTGTCGCTGTCACGACATGTCCCAGGCTATGGAACCTAGCTAAGTGCTCAGCTTTGTTTGCTATTGGTCACTCGCATTGTGCCTCTTGTGTGGTCTCATGTTTTGTTATTTATTTTACTTTTAAGCGGAGATATATACAAACATATGATCACGCCAAGTCTCTAACAGGGTGGGCAGAGAGTACAGAGCGCCAGTTCTATCTCTACATACCTCTTCGCATCGCCCACATTCAGAAGTGGAGAAAAATGTATTAATGCGTACAATTAATTTTACTTATTGGATACAAGGAATATAAGATATAATAACGATTGGAGATGGAATCAATGAATGAAGATCGGCTTAGGTTACTCAAAATCTGAATACAGTATTATCGTAGAGATATGAATAATCGGTATACTTAATTTAAGAAAATCTCATTGGTTCAGGGGTACAGGCGGTATTTGAACTTGCAATATTCACATTGCAGATGTTTACTTGAGCCACCAAGGTTCACTCCACATTCGATAGAATTAAGAATAAAATTACGAAACACAAATAAAAAATAAAAAAGACATAAGAAATAAGGTGGCCAGCAATTGTAGCGAATGTCAGGTTTATCCTCGTATCGGAAGGGATTTGTCGTTATGTACCGACATTCCCACTGAAGGCTTCTACTGAAGATAAACAACTTTATGAAGAATTTATTGGTTCCTTCTGTTCGGGAAATAATTGAGAAAAGCATTTTTTATATCACTATTGCGAACAAGTGTAGGCTAGACTAATGGTAAGCATTACCGCCTCTTATAAGACAACCTTTTTCAGCATAGCAGTCTTTACAAAAAGACAGAAAGGAAATACTAAAACTAGTGAGTTTCAAGCCGGTTCTTCTAGGAAAGAAATGCAAATATAGTTAAATGGATTCAAGATATAGTTAATATAATAATAATAATACATCTGTTATTATCACATGCTGCCTTTCAACTCAAACCTTGCCGCAGGCACATCAATTAGTAAGCGGTGCTTCCATCTAGGCGAAGACGTGACCAGAATATAGTTTAAATTTACTACCATCATGGGTAAAAATGTTATTACCTATAAACATAAAAATACATATAAACGTTAGCAGCGCCACCTACCGGGTCCGGGTCCAATTGAAAATCCGAGTGAAAAACTAAATATTTCTGCATATTTGCACGTATAGGTACCGTCATGAATGTATTAAATTTGATCCAACTATTTATAAGTTAATGACATATACACTTATATTAGTATTTTAAATAAAAAATTTGGTAGATGTAATTTAAAAATACGTGTAAATTACACAGAACAAGTAAATTAGTAGAAAGATATCTATGTATATAGTTAATGACAATCACAAAACTGTCACCCTACCGGGGTGGCGATAGTTGGATAGTTTCTACATTTATCAGTCTCACTAATGAAGCACGGTATCAAATTTATTACGGAGTTTGGTAGATATAGCAAAGGCAAAGCTTTGGGGTTGAAATTGTTATCCGTTTCCGACTTAGTTTGAAAATCCATCGCAGATATTTTAATCTCGAATGCAATTTGGATTGTCGTTAACCTATCTCATGGTTGGTATATATATAATGGCATGGTAATATATATAATTGCAAGAGGACTTCGTATTTACTTGTGGTGTTTGTTATGTTCAGAACCCAATCTGGTAGAGATTGTGTGTAGTCCTAATATGTATAAGATACTAGAATGGCAAACCACCTTATTTGTTCCTTGACAGGAGCCGTGGTGTGTGAGCCGAGTGGTTCGAGCAGTTGCCTGCGACACAAAGATCGCAAGTTCGAATCCCGACTGTACCAATAAGTTTTTCTTACCTTAAGTACAGTGATTAGTCACACCACGAGCTTTACGGTGAAGGAAAACATCGAGAGGAAACCTGCATACGTCTGAGAAGAAATTCAAAAGCATATGTGTAGTCGTGCTTGAGTAACGGCGATGGACTCGCCATCTGTCACGTTGGCACCTAAAATATATCTCTGGCGGAAAGTGGGTGTGTGGGTATTACCTATACACCTCTGCCTACCGAAGGCGTGAGGATATATTATTATTATTATAAATGTTAAGCAAGTTAATGACATCAAGTCCAGATAATACCTACTTAAAGCGTGCCTGGAAAAGTATAATATGCTTTGGAACTTGCAATTTAATCAAAAGCACATTAAGAACAAGGAAATTAAATTTACAACTTCCTTCCATTACGACGTGGGAATAATAGAAGTTAACTTAGTTCTTTAACGATACCTAAGAGAGGTATCTTCATACTATCAAGTTTGGTGAAGTTGGATGCAATTCTACAAGTCTAAATTTAATTTCTATTTCATATAGTGATAAACCATCGTAAGAGCCTTTGTCGCCAAGTGGTTTGAATATTCAAAATAAGATTACAGGTTCAAACTCGCGGTCTATAGTAATGAGCTTAGAATTTGTTGCTACTATTTTAAGATAGAAAAAATCTTACGATAAAAAATATTATAGAAGTAATCAATGAAGTAATAAATTTCAAACACGAGCATTATCGTGTTTGAAAAATGGCTTGCACTGATACCAACCTATTGCAAATAGCGGAAAAATAATAACTCCACGACGCTCTTTATTAAAAAAATTCACACGTAAGAACGAAAATCATGGCATGGCGTACGTATATATTTTCCCACAAAGGTCCCAACATAGGCCGGCCAAGATGAAGTTCCCTGTTTTAACTGCAACTATTAGGGTAATATAACAACATAACTAGCTAGCTAATATAACAAACTAATAGACTAAAGATATTAACAAATTACAAAACTTGCAGAATGCATGACTCTAGCAAACCTGACTGAAACGGTTCCACTCGTTTCAGTCAGGTTTGCTAGAGCAACACACAATTTCCTCGCCGAACGTGGGTATTGATGGTGCTAGCAAAGCGTCCGTAATGTGGCATGCGTCCGTTGTTTTTTCTACACTATATACTTGGGGACAATCCTAGCGCTACCAAGCTCCAAAGGTCAATATAGAGTAACAGATGTAAATGTAATATCTCGCATCGGGTCGGATGCTAGTGCTAAATATTGGGAAATTGCCGGTCCTGTCATTACGTTACCACGCGTGCAATTAACATAATAACATACACACACGTTATTAGTAGTTGCTTATTGAACGGACCTTGATTAGGTTCGCTTTAACACTGTATGATAATAACCATACCGCCATTAGCTCTTGGGAATACTTGGCGTAGATAGAATTCATGTTTATACTGGTACTTAGAAATAAATTTACTCTTGGCGGGAACAGTTTCGTTATGTTTTCGCATAAAATATTTGTAACCTGAGGATATTAACATTTTAGGGAGATAGGGCACAACGGATTTTCCAAAATTTCATTCGTTTTGCTCCTGAGTAGAGCTGTGTTCTCGCGACGAGTAAGATTCCCAGTACTGAACATAGAGTGCTTTGCAATATGCATGTAGAAAAGGGACTGTTCGTCGCTTATGCTGCATGTACAGAAACTCCACCCAATGTACAGACAACTGTATGATGGATTATACAGAGAATATCATCTGGCATTACGTCATATGCCAATACGTATTGTAGTATAAAAAATACCTTACTTTCAAAATCGCAGAGAACTAAAAAGTATTTTGTGTAAGTTTCGGTAATTTCCTATAATGTATGATGAACAAATTGTGAAAACAATTATATTTTGGGCCAAAGCAATCAATTGCGAATGCAGTTGTAATAATGCCGTGCTAAGCTTCCGTAAAGTAGCTAATGCTTTTCCGAACGTGATTGTTGCTCTGCGCAGAGCCTTAAGGCATTCTACACTATAACTTTGAGAATTTATTTCTTTCCATTTATTTTGTAGAATTAATATTGTTCGGAGAACAGATTATACTAGACTTTGTGCTTCCACAATGTTTTGATTTTTTTTGTACAACAAGTG
>JACCPG010001802.1:0-15003 GCA_016069955.1 Drepana arcuata | reverse complement strand
ACACACGCCTAGTTATTACTACACTAGTTAATTTGCCTGCCTATCTCTGCATCACCCAAAGGTTCACCGGCAGAGAATGCCCTCGGCATTACCTTCGCCTGTGTAATGTTTACAGAAACTTATAATAAATAAATTAAATATATTATAGATGTTTTCCTTCACCGTCAAGCTCGTGTGACCAATCACTGTGCTTAATTCAGGCAAACTCGTTGGCACAGTCGAGATGCAAACTTGCGATCTTTGCGTCGCAAGCAACTACTTGAACCAGTCGGCCACGACGGCCACTTTTCTATCAATCTTTCTATATATAATACTATCTAGGTCCCACCTAGTTCAGGAGACAGGTTCAACAAATTTCGCAACCCCACCACCACCACACCTCTACTTGTTAATTAACAATTGTGAGTAATGATGCCATTTGGTTGAGAACTTAATATATTATACCAGATATAGTAAAGCGTATAATACCTAAAGCAATGTTATTCGGATGTCATTAAACGTAATGTAATAGCTATAACAAGTGGTGAGAAATAAACTAAATAAATATCCTCACGCCTTCCGACAAGGGTCCCCGAAGGGGTAGGCAGAGGTGTATGGGTAATACCCACACACCCACTTTCCGCCAGAGGTATATTAGATGCCAACGTGACAGATGGCGAGTCCATCGCCGTTACTCAAGCACGACTATACATACGCCTTTGAATTTCTTCTCAGACGTATGCAGGTTTCCTCACGATGTTTTCCTTCACCGTAAAGCTCGTGGTGTGACTAATCACTGTACTTCATGAAAACTCATTGGTACAGTCGGGATTCGAACCATAGCCTACAGGCACTAGCAACACTAGAACTCTCTTGTGTGCTACAGACTTTGTTTAGTGGAATCGCTGTGCTAGCATACAGTACGAATGGGTGACCTAATCTGCAAAGACACTCATTCCATGTGCAGCTAAACCTTACCCACTGGAACACAACACTACCCAGAGCAGCATGAGAGCAGAGCCTCCTGAAAGGTAGAGACATGCGGCGGTATCACTCACTTGTTGTTGACATTCTGGAGGCTGATGGAGGCATCATCCAGTGCTGAGGTCATCTCTTCTATCTTCGAATCCACTTCCTGACATTTTGTTATCAATTTCTGGAACAATAAAAATGAATTAGAACCTAATGACATATATATCATCATGCCGAGACCCTCACGGAATAGATAACCGTGAAGTGCGAGACATTTGTGGTTCCAAGGTATGGGGATGAATGCCCCGTCGATGGCGAGGGGTGCGGTGGTAGATGGAACACTCTTCATTATACAAGCAGTAGAGCAGTGTATTATTGATTGCAATAATACACTAATTTGTTCATATCATCCACCTAATGGGGTAGGCAGATTGACGGCAATAATCGATCAGGAAATGGCTTAATAGTGAAAATCCTCACCTGATGCATGTTTTGTAGAACTTTCAGCAGTTGCTCGTCCCCTGCAAGACTCCATTGTGATGCTTGACAGTACAGGGCTTCTGTGTTATCCGACTGAGCCATTGCCTAAGTTTGCAATGGAAGGAACTCATTTAAAATAAATTTGAAAATAGGGTCAAAAAAGGTATGGAGCAATTGGGACATTTTGTTTGGATGTATAGAGACAAATAGATACATGTTCAAAATTAGCATACAAGAAGAGGCAGAGGAAGACTGTGTTCCCACTACTGAGATAGAAAAAAATTAGCAGACACTCTATAATGGGAATGTTAAGAACACATACAACTGAGAAAACTCTATCAAATTTCAAATATAAATGTTTAATAGTTGGCAATATTATAAAAATAAATGCCAAAAACTCTAAAATATTTAAATCAGATATAGAAATCATATACATACATACAAATCATCATGCCGAGTCCCCAACGGATACCCACCCACCCCAATAAAATGGTATTAATGGTATACACAATAATTGTTCAACATATAAATATTATTATTATATTATTAATCTTAAATAATTTAATGTTCTCATATTTAGAACTCAATACATATTCCGTGCACAAAGAGAAAGGACAATTTATGCTAGTTCCTAAGGAACACAATAGAGAAAAAAAAATAAAAAAAAAACATACCAAAAAGTTTTGGACAACTTCATCAAAGTTCCTATGTAGAACGTAGAGTTACTGTTACCGAGCTGCTCTACTGAACTAAACTGCAGCGTTAAATGTGCAGCATCTGCTATCCGTATTTATCTCTGACAATCTTGAAATGATTTGCATTAAATAACTATAAGGTTTCTGCTCGACACGCCACTCACTAGTTTCAATTTAATATAGCTTCACATCACTTATAATCTGTCTAAAAGACTAGAACAGTTTGTACACTTTACAACATTACAGACCTACTAGTTTAGTTTACTTAAAAAATAAATTCTTCTTGAATACTTATTGTCGGTAAATTTTACAAAGTCCGATGTTTTGCTGCGATGAGTGGTTTGATTTGATTACTTTCTGTCTGTCTTGACACTGACATTAGACATATGATGACATATCAAATCTTGCCAACACTGATTTTAAAGAACTACCATTTGGAGAATACTGTGTAACTTTGATTGGGAAAGTAGCAGCTGCTCTATAGTTTTAACGCGTTAAATTTAATTTCAATATGATCAAATCTTGAACAAAGCTCCAAGAAATTTTCGAAAATAACATATTTTTATTCTATGTTAACTCTTTAATTTTTAGGGATAAACAATAGAGAATGCTAGTAGCTGAATAATTATAATAGCTGAAGAATGTGATAACCTTTAATCAGAAACATAAAACTTCTACTGAAGAATATTTTTAGTAAAGCGGGTAACACCGACGCACTGTCATGGAATAAAAACTAACCAATACCACTACCAAACCAACCACAAAAATGTTCACTTTCACCTCGGGCCCCAGGCTTCAGCTAATATTTATATACGTCCAATTAAGTTTTATAAAAATACTTTGTAATATTGTTTCCTTTTACTTAATTTAAAATGTTAAACGGAGTTCGCTACATCCAATTATCTGATGTCGCTTTAATTGGAGAAAGTTTTGCAACTGGACGCGAAGCATTAATAGTAGGTTAGTTATCTACCCGCTGGCAGTAAACGACTTTGTTGTAATTCTTTATTAACAGAATATTAAAGTGATGCGTCACAGTAACTATTTAATAAAACCTTATTCATCTTATTTTAACATACATGAATCATCTTCTTGGTCGATAAATTTATTTATTTATTTATTGTTAACTATAACGATTTGACCAATTACAATTAACCTTATTTATTACTTGTTAGTATAATTTTAAGTAGCCGTGGTGGCCGAGTGGTTCGAGCAGTTGCCTGCGACGCAAAGGTCGCAAGTTCGAATCCCGACTGTACCAATGAGTTATTCTGAACTTAAATACATTAGTCACACTACGAGCTTTACGGTGAAGGAAAACATCGAGAGGAAACCTGCATACGTCGGAGAAGAAATTCAAAGGCGTATGTATAGTCGTGCTTGAGTAACGGCGATGGACTCGCCATCTGTCACGTTGGCACCTAATATACCTCTGGCGGAAAGTGGGTGTGTGGGTATTACCTATACACCTCTGCCTACCCCTTCGGGGACCCTTGTGGGAAGGCGTGGGGATATATTATTATTTATTATATATGTATAATTTTTTTCTTTCATTTTTTTTTTCAAATTAGCGTAAAGGACCACGTTGTCGTGCTACGTTCCACCTGTAGTGTCGTGTTCCTCTGCCTCTTCTTGCACACACTTTTGCTTTTACAAACACACGCACAGAAGAAATATAAAATGACAACATGAGAATATGTTCATTCAAACATAATCTTGTGTCACAATACGTGTCATAGATGCGCAGTTTATCAATAAAACAGTGTTTAATGCAACAATTATAAACAAAATTCCTAGCAGATGATTTGCCAGTGACAAACAGGATGCGCTATGAGCGATTACGACATCACGCGTGGATATGACTAGCCTCGCCCCGCGACAATGCCTGTTATCACACGGGAATATTTCATCATCATCATCATCAGCCCACAGCAGTCCACTGTTGTACATAGGCCTCTTCCATGGCGCGCCACCATACTCTGTCTTCGGCCCTCCTCATCCATCCGCCGCCAGCGACCTTCTTAAGGTCGTCCGTCCACCGTGCCTCAGGACGCCCTACACTACGTTTTCCCGTCCGTGGTCTCCATTCGAGGACTCGTCTGCTCCACCGTTCATCTGTCCTGCGACAGACGTGGCCAGCCCAACGCCACTTCAGCGAGCTAATTCTTTGAGCAACGTCGGTGACTCTCGTTCTTTGTCGGATAATGTTATTTCGGATTTTATCCTTCAAAGAAACCCCTAGCATTGCTCTCTCCATAGCTCGCTGAGCGACCCTGAATTTGTGGATTAGCCGGGAATATTTATAAACAAAATATTAGTAATATATCCTCACGCCTTCCCACATGGTTCCCCGAATGGGTAGGCAGAGGTGTATAGGTAATACCCACACACCCACTTTCCGCCAGTGATATATTTTAGGTGCCAACGTGACAGATAGTGAGTCCATCGGCGTTATTCAAGCACGACTATAAATATGTTCTCAGACGTATGCAGGTTTCCTCTCGATGTTTTCCTTCACCGTAAAGCTCGTGGTGTGACTAATCACTGTACTTAAGTTTAGAAAAACTAATTGGTACAGTCGGGATTCAAACTTCTATCTAATCTTCCCTATAATATAGCCAATATTCCTTATAATATAATATATGTTACTTGGTAAAAAATTTAGCTTTCTAATGGTGAAATAATTTTTATAAACGGTAGAGTAATTTTTGACTTATACCGTAAGAAACAAAAAAATCAAATTTCCTATCTATACTCGTAATATGTATTAGTTTGATACGTGCATATTATGACACCGAGGCTCTTGTGAGTGAGACTAGAGTGCCTCTTCTCTCTAGCTTCATACCGAATTTTGCAAAAGAGAGCGCTAATAACACTTTTTCACACCGCTCTGCAAGAAAAATATGAAATATTGCCCTTCTAATTCGTTATACCATAGACAAACTAATCATTCAAAACAGGTGAAAGTAGATCGCTCAAAATAGTTATTAGTGGGGTAATACGTATAAGTTTAATAGCGTTTTAATGATACGTTAGCATTGTACGGGCTACTACTCCTGTCTATTGTCTATTGGAAAAGACTCGACCATAGTGTCATGCATATGGCGCCAAAAATACTAAGGACAGAAGCAGTTGTCAAAATATAAAAAAAATTGTCTAGTTAATGTCTAAAGTCCTATCTCGTCTGAGATAGACTGAGTGATGATGTATATGTGGTCCAGTGGTAAGATCTCCTGACTCCAAAACTTTAGGTCGCGGGTTCGACATTTGTCTTATGAACACGAGTACTTGTACCTGACCCTTGGATGTGCTATGTATGTATATATCTATTTATATGAGTATATATATTATTATCTAGTTACCATAACACAATATTTTCTTAATTTGGGGCTATGTCAACTTGTGTGGAATAGTCAGAATATACATCTATGTATGTAATAGTTAAGCATTGTACTTATTTATTACTAAGAGCCATGTCTGATGGTTCAAGTCGCTTGCAACGCAAAAATTGCAAGTTCGAATCCAGACTGTACCAATCTGTTTCTGATCGTATG
Organism: Drepana arcuata; assembly: GCA_016069955.1. Lineage (NCBI taxonomy): Eukaryota > Metazoa > Arthropoda > Insecta > Lepidoptera > Drepanidae > Drepana > Drepana arcuata. The sequence goes on along the minus strand of JACCPG010001802.1, from coordinate 9,323 downwards.
CAAAGTAATTGTGACAGATGAAAATATCGAAAAGTAACCTGCATACGTCTGAGAAGCAATTCAAAAGGCGTATGTATAGTCGTGCTTGAGTAACGGCGATGGACTCGCCATCTGTTACGTTGGCACTAAAAAGATATCTCTGGCGGAAAGTGTTTATGTAGGTACTATACACCTCTGCCTATCCCTTCGAGGACCCTTGTGGGGAGGCGTGACTCAACGAAATTTAAATACCAAAGACCCATCTAGATAAAAAATACTTATAAAAACAGATCGTGATCTGAAAGTAACTCAGTACAACCAGTTATTGATCAAACCATAATGTCATACGAGTTATAAATATACCGTTATTGATATTGGGCGCAATGGTGACACTTAATCGGGAGACATACCACTTAAATTATAAGCCATTCACAGTAATGAAAGTCGGACTACTGTCACGGAAATAGAGCAGTTGTCTTCTGCAAGTTATAGCGTGTTGTGAATATATTCTCATGACGATGCAATATAACATATAGCTTCAAAGATGACACAATGACGACATTATTAAAGGGTTAGTATAGGTTTCTATAGTTTTGTTTTTTAGAAACTATTAAGTTCAAATCGATCGGACGCTCAAGGACGAACGTCAAGAGTACGCGAAACCGACGAGCATGTATGAAGAGACTGATGAATGTGCACGAAGCGAAAGAGGTATGTAAGTCTAGAGAGAACTGGCGCTCTATACTCTCTGCCTACCCCGTGAGGCACGGGGTGATGATATGTATGTAGTATTTATTTGGGGCCTTACTGCAGCGTACTTAGCGCCATCATTATTCGAATGTCAAAGTGACATAGTCCCAAATTAAGCAAAGCTTGTGTTATGGTAACTAGACAACGATATATTTACTTATATAGATAGATATATACTTAAATACATAGGACATCCAAGACTAAGGTACAAATACTCGTGTTCATCACACAAATATCTGCCCTCAGCGGGATTCGAACCCGCGACCTCAAGTTTCGCAGTCAGGACTTCTAACCACCAGATCAGACGGCCGTCAAAGTATAAACGTCATATATAATGACACGTGTCATTTCACTTGGTACTATATCATACATCATGTTATTACCTCGCAGACCACATTTTACCAGCAAAAAGGTAACTGGGCCACGTGGAAATAAATAAGCAGTAAAAAAATATAGGCAAGTTGGCATTGGGTAACTTTATAAAGGTTCCGTATACGCTTGAATGGAGTTTAAGAATTGAGACACATTTTAAATACATTTATTATTTATTTATTTAACATCCAAATATATGCCTAATCCAACATAAATATGTATATATAAAGCCGTGGTAGCTGAGTGCAGTTGCCTGCGACACAAACATCGCAAGTTCGAATCCCGATTGTACCAATGAATTTTTCTGAGCTTAAGTACAGTGATTAGTCACACCACGAGCTTTACGGTGAAGGAAAACATCGTGAGGAAACCTGCATACGTCTGAGAAGAAATTCAAAGGCGTATGTATAGTCGTGCTTGAGTAACGGCGATGGACTCGCCGTCTGTCACGTTGGCACCTAAAATATATCTGGCGAAAAGTAGGTGTGTGGGTACTACCAATGCACCTCAGCCTACCCCTTCGGGGACCCTTATGGGAAGGCATGCCAATGTGACAGATGGCGAGTCCATCGCCGTTTCTCAAGCACTATACAGACGCCTTTGAATTGAAAAAAGCCGTGGTGGCCGAGTGGTTCGAGTAATTGAAAGATCGCAAATTCGAGTAAAATTATTACAAACTAAATTATAGTGCTGGCTCATGTAGTTCTCAGTACAGCGAACCCTAAAAGTAATTGACAATAAGCACAAAGTTGAAAGAACTTTGCGTTGTACTGTTTGTACGTTTGTTCAGTCTGCACGTTCTTACCTGTAAGTAGGCCTAACACGGTAGCAGCCGTTGCCTAATTTGTAATATATTTAGAAAGTGTTCCTTGTTTGTCTATGGTAAGGTATCGCATTGGAATACGAAGTAATAATAATAATAAATACCTGGGTCAATTCCACACAAATTGACCTAGTACCAAGTTAAGCAAAGCTTGTGTTATGGTAACTAGATAACTATATATTTACTTATATAGATAGATAAATACATAGGACATCCAAGACTAAGGTACAAATACTCGTGTTCGTGGATTCGAACCCGCGACCTCAAGTTTCGCAGTCAGAAGCTCTTACCAATAGACCAGACGGTCGTAGAAGTGTTTGTAAGGCCTTGTTTAAATCTTCTTCGAATATAATTACGATACATGATGCTTATATTAAAATTAAACCGGTTTACATTATATACCCCTGGGGTGGCAAACAAGCGTGCAGCCTAGCCCCCCTGGTGTCCCGGCCTGACGACCCGCCTGAAAGGAAATGTCAACAAATAGGTACCGGGATTAAATTCTAATTCACTTTTTTCAAACTAAACATTACCAGACACTATTTAACAAAGTAACACAAGGCGTAATGACAATTGGGTTATTTACTAACTTATTCTAACCTTTATATCCTAAAATTACCTAAATTTAAATAGCTCTTTTTAAATTTCGAAGAGAAGAGAAAAATGTGCGGAGTAACGATATTAGATCGAATCCGCAATGAAGAGATTCACAAATCAACTGGCGTGAATGAAGGCGTGATTGTAAAGATGAAGAAAGGCATGTTACGTTGGTTTGGACACATAGAAAGGATGAGTGAAGAAAGATTGACGAAACAGATATACAAAGCAAAAGTGTGTGCAAGAAGAGGCAGAGGAAGGCCACGTTCCAACTACCTGGATCAAATAGATCGGACTCTGAAGGACGGAACGTTAAGAGTACTCGAAACCGACGAGCATGTATGAAGAGACTGATGAATGTGGACGAAGCGAAAGAGGTATGTAAGTCTAGAGAGTACTGGCGCTCTATACTCTCTGCCTACCCCGCTAGGGACTTGGCGTGATGATATGTATGTATGTAATTTTTAAATAAAATAGGCATATAGGAAATAGTAAAAATGCGTGTGTTAAGTGTATCAAGGAATAGGTTATTGGCTACTTCCATTATCAACCCAAATACTTTCAACTCAATCTTTTATATCTTCTTTCAAAACGCGTAATTTCTTTCATGCTTCCGGATAAAGTTCGATAATTCGAAGTTATAGCCGTGGTGGCCGAGTGGTTCGAGCAGTTGCCTGCGACACAAAGATCGCAAGTTCGAATCCCAACTGTACCAATGAGTTTTTCTGAACTTAAGTACAGTGATTAGTCACACCACGAGCTTTACGATGAAGGAAAACATCGAGATGAAACCTGCATACGTCCGAGAAGACATTCAAAGGCGTATGTATAGTCGTGCTTAAGTAATGGCGATGGACTCGCCATCTGTCACGTTGGCACCTAATATACCTCTGGCGGAAAGTGGGTGTGTTGGTATTACCTATACACCTCTGCCTACCCCTTCGGGGACCCTTGTGGGAAGGCGTGAGGAAGTTATTCGGAGAAGATAAATGTCAGTGATATTAGTTAGGTCTTTGAAATCAAGTAATTTGTTCCTTTTAAACAATAATGAATAGCCGTGGCGGCCGAGTGGTTCGAGTAGTTGCCTACGACACAAAGATCGCAAGTTCGAATCCCAACTGTACCAATGAGTTTGTCTGAACTCAAGTACAGTGATTAGTCACACCACGAGCTTTACGGTGAAGGAAAACATCGAGAGGAAACCTGCATACGTCTGAGAAGAAATTAAAGGCGTATGTATTGGTGCTTAAGTAACGGCGATGGACTCGCCATCTGTCACGTTGGCACCTAAAATATATCTCTGGCGGAAAGTAGGTGTGTGAGTACGACCTATACACCTCCTTCGGGGAGCCTTCTGGGAAGGCGTGAGCATATATTATTATGAAGTAGCTAAAACATGAGCTTAAAATCTACGAATTACGGGTTTGTAAGTTGTAACTAAGTAGGAACTCCAAGATCTTTTGTCTGTATTGTACAAAGGGTTACACAAAGAAACTTATTTCTTATACGTCCACGTAATATCCTGTACGTTTACCTAACATATGCACGTTTAGAGGTAAAATTAACATACAATTTGAATATTATTCACGAGAAACTAGCCACTTTTGTTTTCTTTCTACTAAAAGTCGACCGACCGTTTTTACGAATCCACCCACCGTGGCGGGCGGGCGACGGACGAACGTTGCCGAGGACTGCCGAACGCTTCCGAGCGAGCGATGAAAGTTGTTTTTTAGGGCTGCCAGTGTATAATGATTTTGGCAGATGTACAGATATTGAATTCTGTTTAAGTTAACGAGAATGTTCATTCTGATATAATATAAGGATTATTTAAATAAATAGTTAAGAATGAATTTTATATAAGTGCAAACATTCTATGAATACATTTTGCAATATTTATTAGATTACAGTCTAGCAATATTGAACGTCATTTATTTACTGTATTAATAGTTACCTGCTTTGACTTTCCAAAATAAAATAAAATTACTTAGTAGTATCTTAAACCTAAATTTTTATCTGATGTCACCCCATCTGAAGGTTGTTGTACAACAACCGTTCAATAATTTAAATCTATGGGTCCCGCGGTTTGATCCGCGTAATATCTCATTTAATAATTGTTTTTTTTTTATTATTTTATTATAACATCTCATGTTTAAACTCAGCTAATAATCTCAGAAATTGAGTAAGAAATATACCCACAAACTTTCGCACTTACAAGAATCTAGCGCCCCGCTCCAGCTTCACACGGGTGCAATGTAGATACTTATACATACTACGTTTTCATCGATCTTTTTAAGATATTCAATTCCGTAGTACGTTAATCTAATCTATCTCATAAGGTTTAGCCATCGAAGCGAACAGACAGTGGAAGCGACTTTATTTTATACTATGTACAGAAGTAGGATTTATTTTATATGTACTTCCATAACTTGGTTCACAACCACTTATGGTATACAAGACATACAAATAAATACATATTCGTAGCCTACTAAAAATATAAAAAAAATAATTAAAATTACGTTAAATTCTGGTGCCGCGCGCTGGCAACTCCGCTCGAACTTTTTTTTCGGTTCAGTTCGTTCGCTACTGTTATTGTGTGAGCGCGTGTCGTCCGTCGCTCCGCCGTCGCTCCTACTTTTACGTGGTTCCATTGGAAACCGGTTCGAAAGTGTTCTAGGTGTGGCTTGACCGGTAGTAGTGTTCAACCGCCAAATACTCTAGTTTCAACGGAAAAATCAACTTTACGTGCAATCTTTCAAGTTGATGTGTTGTTGAAGTGACTCAATCTGGATTCCCGTATCATTTAAGGTAATCATTTGTGACATGGTAACTATTGTTATAATTTTTTGTTGGTTTCGTTTGAAATTTCTTTTAGACAGGTGTCTGACCGCTGCCGGCAGGGTGTCTACCTGAGATTTTTTACTTTGAATCTACTTTTTTACGAGCGTCAGGTGTAACGGTGATAGTTTCAAATGTTCGCCACGGAACCTCTATCATTACTACTCTTGAACATTATAAGGAAGTGGTAATCATTAAATAGGTTTTATATTGAAGTGTAAACTACCCACGTGAGTTATAAAACTTGCGTTAATTAGTCTTTTATGAAGCCGCGTACTTAAAGATGTTTGAATTTCGGATTGATGGCCGCATTACACCTACCCACCTACCCACACTATTTTCTTTCAGAATATACCTATTCAAAATTTTTTTGTTAATGTATAAAGTGTATAGACTTACCAAAGACAAAAGCATAGAGTAGAAGCGTACTTTCTACTCGATTAAACTACCTAACTGTCAGTTTTCTTTCCCACAATCTGAGCGGCATTTACCGATAAATGGACGGATCATATACGGTACCAATTAGTAATTATAAAGCTTACCGGCTATCTAAAACCGGTTACCTCACGCTAGTAAGGCGCCTAACTAGGTCCCTGCTTCTATCACTAACAGAACATTGTCCGAGAGAAGCTCATAAAAGCACATTTCTCTCCTCCGTCTCCTTTCTGTATAATTATTATTCATAACTAGCTGTCCCGCCCAGCTTCGCATGGATGAAAATTTACATACATACATATCATAACGCCGAGTCCCGAACCTACCCCGTTCTCTCAAGGACTCTGACTCTCAAGGACGGGAACGTTAAGAGTACTCGAAACCGACGAGCATGTATGAAGAGATTGATGAATGTGGACGAAGCGAAAGAGGTATGTAAGTCTAGAGAGAACTGGCGCTCTATACTCTCTGCCTACCCCGTTAGGGACTTGGCGTGATGATATGTATGTATGTATGTAATAATATATCTTCACGCCTTCCCACAAGGGTCCCCGAAGGGGTAGGTAGAGGTGTATAGGTAGCACCCACACACTCACTTTCCGCCAGAGATATATTAGGTGCCAACGTGACAGATGGCGAGTCCATCGCCGTTACTCAAGCACAACTATACATACACCTTTGAATTTCTTCTCAGACGTATGCATGTTTCCTCGCGATGTTTTCCTTCACCGTAAAGCTCGTGTGAGTAATCACTACTGAAGTTCATAAAACTCATTGGCTCCAGTCGGGATTAAACCTGCAACCTTTGTGTTCCTCGAACCTCACGACCACCACGAAGCGACTATCAAGTACTTGAGATATTTTTTGATACAGACTTCAATGAAAAGTTGTATCTTCAAAAAAACATTGAATCCAACAACAGTTTACTCAACAACAAAGAAATGTGTACATACCTTATTTATAGCGAACTGTACCACACAGACAGACCACGTAACGTTGCGTATGCTAAACACAGAACTTACCACATCAAAAGTCGGTTACGCTTAGGTGAATTGTCGGCTTCAAGCTTCGCTTTGTGGTAAGCGTAGGGCATGTCTCAACCAAGGCCACCCTGGGTGTGGACTTCAAATATGTACGTGGACTATCTCATTAATTACAAATAAAATACATGCCATCAAAGGCGTTACTTGTAAAAAAAAAACACGCTTCTATTTTTAACCGAACTAAAAAATAGAAAATAATTTTAATTTCGAAGAGTTTATATTACAGTAGTAGAACATCGAACAATCAATCAGAATTTATCACCTCAAAATAAAATTATAATAGAGTTTAAGTTATTAACAAAAGAATTAAATTCAGAGTAAAAAGCGTGGGGTGCTTGATAAAGTAAATGTAACAATCATTCTATTGGCAACTATCTATAGAGGAGAGTTATGAAAAGTAGTAAAATGCAAGTTTAGTTCAGATAAATTTATTGGTACAGTCGAGATCGTCTTGAAACACCACACACTATATTGTTAAATACATAGGTATGTCATATTTCTAATCACACACACACACACAATGAACTGATATTGTAAAAGCCCATTTGCAACAACTGTGCTCACAGCCAGATAAATCGGCAACCCTTATGGATGCCCAGTGATATATAGCCCTATTCTTCTCTCGATAGCTTCGTTTTCAATTTCGTAGTTCTTGAGATTTGTAACCCAAGGATTAAGGATGTAAGGATTCATACATATCATCTCGTGAAGTCCCTCACGCGGTAGGTAGAGAGAGTAGACGAGACTAGGAGAGTATACTCTTTCGCTTCTTTCATATTCATCAATATCTTCATATATATGAAAGAAGCGAAAGAGTATACGCCGGCTTCAATTCTTTGATCCAGGTAGTTGGAACGTGGTCTACCTCTGCCTCGTCTTGCACACATTTCCGCTTTGTATATCTGTTTCGTCAATCTTTGTTCAGATATACGACCGTCTGGTCTAGTGGTTAGAGCTCCTGACTGCGAAACTTGAGGTCGCGGGTACGAATCCCGCTGAGGGCAGATATTTGTGTGATGAACACGAATATTTGTACCTTAGTCTTGGATGTCCTATGTATTTAAGTATATATCTATCTATATAAGTAAATATATCGTTGTCTAGTTACCATAACACAAGCTTTGCTTAATTTGGGACTAGGTAAATTTGTGTGGAATTATCCCAGGTATTTATTGATTATTTATATACAAAGCAAAAGTGTGTGCAAGAAGAGGCAGAGGAAGGCCACGTTCCAACTACCTGGATCAAATAGGACTCTGAATGACGGGAACGGTAAGAGTACTCCAAACCGACGAGCATGTATGAAGAGACCGAGTCTAGAGAGAACTTGAACTGCGTGATGATATATATGTAACTATATTGTACTTAGAATGGATAAAAAATGCATTGTAAGTTGACCAAATTTCGACCTTATTGCACATAAATGCTGTTGTAACAATAGCCACACATGTGCAATCTAACTTTATATTGCAGGCGTCTGCTCGAAACACTCTTAATAATGTTGTAATTTTGTTATCTTTGAAGCTATTCCTTTATTACATCGTCATGAGGCTATTCACAACACCTGTAACTTCTAGAAGACAACCTCTTTCTTATAATCCCTGTAAATCAATGCGCTGTTACGACACGACAGTACATGACGAATGTTTACCATAAATTTCAATTGCTATTTATATTGTAATGACGCGCATTACGGACTAATCGAAACTTGTAAATACAAGGCTATTTACTTAATAGCAACAGGATAATTATTACCTCACTGTCAAGGAATTACCCGATGACACTTCGGTATATGGACCTGTTTTTGTATTATAACGATACATATTATTATAGTGTCACTACACTTGCTTCACGGTGAAGGAAAACATCGAGAGGAAAACATGCGTTTGACAAAACATTCAAAGGCGTATGTATAGTCGTGTTTGAGTACAGGTGACGGACTGACGGCGGTGGCACTTAAACATATCTCCGGCGAAAAGAGTCCTGTCAGACCCTTGCCTACTCCTCCGAGAATCCTTACGGGAAACCTTAAAGAGTGTCATACTATTGTATATTAACATCTATATAAGTGTGTATATCAGTCGCCGATGCCTATAGTACAGGCTCCGCCTAGTTTAGGGTCAGTTACTTTGTGAGATGTCCACAATATTATTGTATATTAACATCTATATAAGTGTGTATATCAGTCGCCGATGCCTATAGTACAGGCTCTGCCTAGTTTAGGGTTAGTTGGCTTTGTGTGAGATGTCCACAATATTATTGTATGAAAGTATCCTACGCAAGAAAGCTTTTCCAAGCTTGGGTCTTTTCGACAGTACGTAACAAAGATTCAAGTTCAATAAAATGCTCCGAACAGAATCTGTTCTCAACTAAACTTGTTCCGTGTCCAATATTGAATCACGCCGGACCGGTTTCCGTCTTATTTTTATTTTTAATCCTTCTAGGATAGTCTCTGACAGCTGTCTCTGTCCCGCTAGTACACCCGTCCT
>JACCPG010001800.1:0-35422 GCA_016069955.1 Drepana arcuata | reverse complement strand
CCGGCATAAATTTTGATTTCATTGGTAGTTTTTATTTGTATATAAACATATTATATGTTTTATTAGGCGTTTTCACAAACATTCACATTTGTAAAAAAATGTTATCTACAGTAACCCTAGGTTTACTGTAGATTCTTTACTGCAGATGGTGGGTTTTGAAATTGTTAACCGTTTACCAAAGGATCTTATTTGTTTACAAATTGTATAAAAAGAAATATTTACAACATGAGAAAATATGAACAAACCTAGACGATATTGCGTGTGTCCTTGATATACATATAAATGTATTGTTTTGCCAACAGTTTCAACGCAGTCGTCCACAACACCCCGCCAGTCATCCATCACCATTAAGTGGACATGCGTACCCAATCTGTGATATTAGTCTTAATGTTTAGTTCTTGTAGTGACCGAAGATTTCCATCTGTTCTCATGACTTTAATTTGTTAACTTGTAAGGATAAACTCTCCCTTAGACCGCGAACGATATTGTGTACACAGTGTTTTTTATTAATAGCATTTAATAATTTGCCATATATTCTGGTAATGGTTTCTTGTGTAAATAGCCTTATTTCTACAACTCTATATATATATATATACTAAACTCTATAATAAAGTGCTGAAAATATGTGTTGGATATTATTATTCATACGTTCTCTGGTTTGCTGCACGCATATGACAATAAGGGATTTGCCTGCAAAAAAGAATGCAAGTTTGAATCTTGATTCTACCAATAAGTTTTTCTGAACTTAAGAGACTTACAGAGATTAGTCACACCACGCACTTTTACGGTGAAGGAAAACATCGAGAGGAAACCTGCATATGCTTGAGAAGAAATTCAAAGGCGTGTGTATAGTCGTGCTTGAGTTACGGCGACGAACTTGCCATCTCTCATGTTAGCACCTAAAATATATCTCGGAAAGAAGGTGTGCGGGTACAACCTATACACCTCTGCCTACTCCTTCGGGAACCCTCGTGGGAAGGCGTGAGGAGGTTATCCCCGGAGATATTTATTTCGAGAGGCGGTAACAATTGCTGCTTGACTTATTTCATAGTAAACCAATTATATGGTTAAGGGCATCCCTGTGAGGTCCTTGGCTTAAAGCGCTGCTGGGTGCAATATGCATGACCATCTTGGCGTTTGATTAATAATAATTATCATATTCTTTTAGTACACTCTCTTTATATACTAGGCGTTTTTATTATCTTCTTAACGCTATAAAATGTTATAACCAATAAAATAATTTACAACAAGGTGAGTAAGATTATGAAATTATTTTTTATTGACTACTTGTGATCCAACGGACGACCACAAGTGAGATGATACTTTCTCTGACTGAAGTTATTATATCATTAATTCATATGCCTTGATGGTCTGACTAATAAGCGGTGGTTTTTGATGTATTTGTATATGGAACGAAACGGAACGAGTGAAAATCATAAGAACCCCTTTCGTATTATGCTAAAATTGCACGCATCGCCTAATATTATTCTTCGGTTTTTTTTTTTACTGTCTCTCGTAGCGTGAGTTTTTCGGGACCGGGAACTTTTCCTTTTAACCGGAAAATGGTGAGACTTTAAAGTGATAAGCAAATAGTTATTCTTCGCTGCAGTGCATATGCATATTTACCACTAGCTGTGCCTCGCAGTTAGGTCCACGTCAAATTTGATTTAATTTGTCGATATTTATTCTGCTTTTTTTAATTATGCTCTATATGAATCCAGCTAGTAAGCTATCTCTGTGCCCGATTTAATCCATTCCATTCAGAAGTTTAAACGTGAGATTGGAACAAACGTACTCTCAAAGTTTCGCACTTATAATATACTAGCTGTGCCCCGAGGATTTACTCGCATGGAATTTCAATTTATTGGTTAATTTTCCCTCCACCCCACATGATCGCCGGTCACGCATATCATTCCTTAGATGAAAGTGCACGCGCCATGCTTAATTATATATTTTTATATGTTGTGTGTGTGTACTTTTCTCCACAGGATGATGTATAATATGTAACATAGTCAAAATTTCACAGTATTGGCTATTATAATTGTAATGTAAACATTAAATTTATTATCTGGGTTATTATTCATAAAACCCAATTTTAAGACAAACCTAATTACTCAGTTAACAAAAGTAACCGACCGTAACTTACGCCTCGTGTGATGTATTTTAATGATGAAATAGTTATCTATGTAAACTCCCATTATAGGAAAACTTTCACGGCGAACGTGGACGAAATTTCTGCTTTGACAAGTGGACTATGATTCGTAACGCTTATTACACTACAATCGTCAATATTTTCAATATGACAAAATATACATTTGGAAGGCGTACACATACATGTAAATGTTGTGGTTTTATCACAAATATTTCCATCAATCTAACGCTCTAAAATGTCATCAGTACCTGATACCGGCGAACATTTATATGGACTGGTGAACGTGCAAAAACAAACGAAGCGAAATATGTATGTAAGCCTGGAGAGAACTGGTGTCCTACGCTTTCAGCTCAACACCGTTAGTGATTAAACGTGATGATATGTTTGTATGTATAAATATATTTGTAATGAGAGAAGAGATCTGAGACCTGTTTAGAACTAGAAGGAAGCCGTGGGAAATCTGTTGTTTCGACTTAGTATGTTCACTTAGCACACATGGTATGATCCAACAACAGTGAAAACTAAATAAAAATATGCCTTTATTAATATATTCTTTATATATATATATATATATATATATATATATATATATATAATGTTAAATTTATTAATAATTAATACGTAATCGTTAAAGCTTTTTTGTTCAGAATGTCCCTATGCGTTAGCAAAAATACACCAAAATGCACAGTTTCTTCTAACTAACACTTTAAACGAACAAAGATTATCTACACTTCTACCCATTAAAACAATTAGAGTCAATTAGAAGAGTTCAGCAAAACAATGAAATATTAAACAAAGCATTGCAATTTCTCATATGTTATGCATTAACTTGCAAGTGCTAATTGCAGCATTAAGAACACCAGACCGTGAGAACTATCCGATGTCCGAATTGCATGTAGAACATTACCATACAATGTTCGAGCCAAAATGCGAAGTGAAAGCAGATATAGTAGAGTAGCTGCACCATATTGCAATGGCTATGTAACCCTTTACACCAATAAGTACTCAAACATTTAGCAATTTAGATTACCGAAATATATATATATATATATATAACATATATACATGTTTTCTTAACGCTATAAAATGATATATATATATATACATACATACATACATATCATCACGCCAAGTCCCTAACGGGGTAGGCAGAGAGTATAGATCGCCAGTTCTCTCTAGACTTACATACCTCTTTCGCTTCGTCCACATTCGTCAGTCTCTTCATACATGCTCGTCGGTTTCAATGACATACACACTGAATTTCAATATTTTTATATTTTTATAGGAAACCTGGATGGAACGTTCGAAATAAAATGACGTATGTATAGTTGTGCTTGAAAAATGGCGATAGACTCGCCAGCTATCACTTGGCACCTTAATATATCGCAGGCAAAATCAAAGTTATAATACCCCCTATCGACCTAATGTCGACCTGGCTGGAGGCCTAGGTCTCGCTATTGACCGGTTAAGTAGCAAAAGTTCCCGGAACTCACGCTACTAGAGACAACACAAAAAAATATAAAATAATGTCTCGAAATTCTTTGTAGAAATATTCCTACAAAGAATGTCTTGAAACAATCCCTGTGAAGATATAATAAGAAAGCACATTTAAAACCTGAAACACCTCGATTAAGAAAGATTTATAACTTTATCGATTTCTACTACTTACATCAGTCAAATCACAAGCAGCTTAAATTGTTGAAAAGCGAGATGAAATATGATATGCATCAGTGACGTGAAGATATAAAATTATATATGAATCACTTAACGTATAACCGGCATGTAATAATTTGTTTAATACTTATATGCAATAAGAAACAACTTTCCTGCTGAAATAAATGGCAGTTTAAGAATAATATATGACAGCTTCTTATTGCAACAAATATAAAACTTTCAAATACCTGCGATTTTATGCGTGTTTAATACATATATAAGATTACTGCATCGCTCCAATTATGTGACATGATGCTATATACATGCCGTCCTCAAAACGGCTTATCTATGAAACACTATTTTTTAAAAACGACTGAGTAGTTTATAAGCCTTTGCATGTTAAAGAAAACAAACTTTGTCTCTTTATAATATAAGTATAGGTCTACTTATATATTCGTGCAATGTTTTGTAAAAGTGCGACGATCAGGTAGATATATTACAAGAAATGAGATTAATTCATCACTCTACCTCTCATCATGATGTTGACATCGTGGTGGGTACACTTTTGGTACCCTATGCTCACTATAAGCTCGGCCATATGGTAGCCTTTTTTAATAAAAGAAAACAAAATCCCGTTTCATTATCATATATATTTATTAACATTTCCATACAATAAACTGCCGTTGCGCAACGCAGCTCATTCGCCATCGGAACCCATCACTTTGCAATCCCCTTGATTTACGAGACTACTCCATTGAACTTCGATGAAATTCGTTTCACGTTATTAAAACGATATTTATTTGTTGCTTGGATACAACGATGTTGAATGAAATCATTTTACTACCATCTCATATCGCTCTGCATATTTCCTTGAAAATATATTATGATACGGTTTTAAGAATTTCAAATACGATATCGGGTTTCAATTATATTGGATGTCAAAATTAATATCAAGTCGAGATCATTCTGCTACTAAAGTAGCCTTCTGGCAGAATTTTATGCTGTTCAATTTATCACCAGTTTTTTTACTTTAATTTGTCAACACCTTGAGAGGACCTGCGTTCGATTCTCTCCACCTGTTCTGTTAGAGATGAAATTTATGTATTTAATTAAATTAAGGAAAATAATTATTGCAAAGAAGTATCCAAACCGCCTGATAATCAGCTGTAGACGTGATACTTGAGAAGTACAATATTGGCGCGTGAACCTTGTGATGAGTGTAATTCCTATACCACCAAAATCTTTTTTTGTGTCACAACTGAATAGACACAAAATCCAATAATTTGTACCATAGAGTTCTAGAAGTCCTTGAACCCGTTGGAAATCGTATACGCCGTAAAAATCACAGTCAATACTACTTCAGAATAGCTTAATTTACATTCGCAAATTTGCTGGATTTTCACGTTTATATTTTTAGCAAAAAAAAGTTTTTTACCAAAATTTGCAATTTAGTTGATGTATGTATATAGAGAAAGATAAAAACGAATGAAGTGACGGAGGTCTGTAGGTCTGGGAGAGCTAACGCTCTACTCTCTCTTCTCTGCCTCTGAGAGACTCGACGTGATAATATGTATGTATACCTATATAAGATGTTATATGTATAGAAAAACAGATGAATAAACACCAGCCGTCGAGATTAAGGAGATGCTTATTTTTAATGTTTCTTTCGATTTAACTTAATTAAGTACTGACACGAAGATGCAATTCTGGATGTTACGCAACCGTCGGCTATCAATATGGACGCGCTATCTTTAAAGGTAATTTCGATGTCGTGACAGGGTTAATTTACGACTTGTATCTCCAAAAGTATCATCAGCCGACGTAAAAAAGTACATACAACGAAGTGTTTCATTAAAAGCGACCGGTTTACGGTTAAGTTCGCGTGACCTTCGCAGAAAGCTCGCGGCGTGTTCGCGGAAAATTAAAGATCGCTCGATGTGAACTGACCTGGCTAAAATAATGGTGTAGTATACTGGAAGTAGCGAAATGTTCTGATTATTTTTTTTATTTTTCCATTTAAAACCCTCCTACTACCTCCAATCTAGCCTACAGTAATAATTCTTAATCATTAAAAACATAGCCGTGGTGGCCGAGTGGTTCGAGCAGTTGCCTGCGACACAAAGATCGCAAGTTCAAATCCCGACTGTACCGATGAGTTTTCTGAACTTAAGTACAGTGATTAGTGACACCACGAGCTTTACGGTGAAGGAAAACAGGATATTATATTATTATATATATTACTATATTTATATATTAAAAACATAATGCAGCAAAAAATTACAGGAATCTTGGACATTTCTCTGTCACTTTCATCCACAATTCCTCTGGCACTTTCATAAAATCAAAATCAAAATATTTTTATTTCACATAGGCCCAGGTCACTAATAAAACGTCGAAAAAGAAGCAAGCATAAGTGATGATGGTGTCAGCGAGCGCTTCACTGGAGGCCGCGAACGGGTGGCAGAAGCGTTGGAAGACCGCAAGTCAGATGGTCGGACGACATTAAAAAACGGCAGGGCCAACCTGGAGTAGGATCGCCGCATCAAGATCAGCTTGGAAATCCATGCAAGAGGCATATGTCCAGCAGTGGACGCATATATGCTGAGAAGAAGAAGAAGAAGAAGTATAATATAAAAACCATGAATTTTCAGTTGAGCGTTTATTTCTTGTTTCATAATTCTCTATTTTTAATGTGGAATATACCTTTTTGTTCTCAGTATGACAGACTCCTTACATTGCACAATAGTTTACTGGATCACTCGATGTAAACCGACGCGCTACTTTCTTGCCGCCGCGCACCGCTGTAAAGCCTTATTTACAATGGACGTTCACGTTTTTAACACCCTATCAAACATATCATGGAATTAGCGTTTTCCCTTTTACATAATTTTATTTTTATTACAAACGCACTCACATATTCACGTGTATTTTTAATATCGCATTTGTGCTTTTATACAACTGTAGGTAAACATTAATATGAACATTTTTACGATTATATCATCCGCATACAAATGTGACATAAAAAATATAAAAGCCAAGCCATATATTAAACAGATCTTTTTTTCGTTTTTAGGAACGTTTCGAATTACAGGGTTCTAAACGATGGTTTATGACCGTTTCAACGCTTTAAAGGTTTCGATATCCTGTGGAGAGAGCTTAACGTAACCTTGAACGAAAATGAAAATTATTACGCAATGGCGTATGGCAAAGTGTAAAGGTGATCATGTGCGGCGGTATCGTGTGTTGGGCCGGTTTCGCCGTATCGGGTGACAACTGTACAGCTTCCCTCGAAGTATAAAAACTTACACCCTGTCCACTCCTTATCATACGAGTCCCATACTTCAGAGAACATCAACATGTATTTCAAAGTAAGATTTCAGAATCAATAAATTGATATTTAATATTTTTTATTGAGACTTAAAATTAACAATTGCGCCATAAATAAGTTAAAATTTGCTTTTCAAATTCAGAACATTATTTGTGAGTTAATACAGGGAACATTAAATTATATTATAGATAAATGTCACAAGCTTTCGGAGATTTCATTTCTTTCTTCATTTAATTGACTCACCTTTCTAATAACTAAATATTAAATAATCATATTTATTCCAGATAATCGCCCTTAGCGCTCTGGTGGCATACTGCCAAGCTGGGTTTGTGGAGCAAGGACACGGGCAGGCTGTGTCATCTCAGAGCATCGTGCGTCACGACCAGACCAACAGCCAGCACGCGCTTGAGCACCCCCATCCTCAGCATGCTCCTTTGATCCAACACTCAATTCCTGTACTGCAGCATTCCATCCTAGAACACAACACCCCATTGGTCCAACACTCTTTCCTTGAACACGGTGGCTCTTTAGTCCAAGCTGCTCCCATTGTTCACCACCTGGCCCCGGCTGTCCACCAGTCCACAATTCTACAACACGCCGCGCCGCTCGCTTCCTATGAACACGCCGACCAAGCTGCCGAACACGTAAGTAAATTAATTTTACGTGTATATAGGGCATGCTTAAATTGTGTTGGGAAGCGCTATTTATATTCAAATATATAATCAATTTTGTTAAGTTTGTTCAGTAGCGCCGTATGAACATTTAGGTAGCTTTGAATTGTTCACTGGGTGTGTAGGTATTACCTATACACCTCTGCCTACCCCTTCGGGGACCCTTGTGGGAAGGCGTGAGGATATATTATTATTATAATTGTTCACTGGCTATAATCAGAAAATGCGTAAATTTCATCGCAATTTTATGGTGTTTTAAGAAAAATTTTGAGGCGCTATCAATCAACTGCCATGTAAGTACAATACAGTAAAGACAATTAAATTAATCAAAATAATAATAAAAAAACAAATTAAATTTAAAAAAATAAAATTAAATTCTTTCTGATTGAATCTGAAAAATTAAATTAAGAACGTCAATTAACAGACGCTAGGTGGTAGCTGTTTCTCCGGTGTAGCAAAACGGATATAGCTTGATAAGAATCGTACCGAAACCGAAGATAAGACTGATTTTAATAAGTACTTACATCTTTACAATCTGTACGATCGATTATATGTACGATAATAAATAAAATTAAACTAAACTATATGAAACACCTGCTTCAAATGTTTTTGTTCCAATTATATATGTAAATACTTGCAAGTACCTACTAAAAGAAGTAATATTTTGTTCTTTTGTTTCACCGCCGATCGCAGTGTCCCCACAATTTGTTACCATATAGCCGCACCCGAATTTACTAACACAAAGCAAGTGAAAGGCACACTATGTACTATTATGATTAAAATTTGATCGGTTAATACAACCCAATTAAATGTTTATTGTGCAAGCTCCTTGTTGTAACAAGAGTGAAAAGTTTTGAAACATTTGCATTGGTAATCCATCAATGTATGATGATTAACGTTACCATCTATTCATCACAAACACCATTAAATTCTACAATTAATGTTTGTTTGTGTAGTTTTTATAGATTATGTAATAAATCCTTGAAGTTCAAAAATATATCCCTATTCCTTTGACATATAATTATCATCACTCTTCCGAGCCACTAATACTCGCATCTAAAAGCAAAGCTAGCCGTAGACGCAACTAACGGAACATTCGGCAAATCATAAAGGCATAAAGCCTAACATTACGCAAAGAAAAATACCATTCATGATAATGTTAATTCTTCATTCACTCCTTCATTACCGAACATGCATATAGCTCCATATAAGGACTTGCAAACGAACTCTATTGTACCGTGCATATCATCTATGTTATCTGAAACACTACAATATATTGCGCAAATAACCTACTTAGGCAATATTTGTGGGGCTGTTAAACAACCTCAAGACATTGTAGCTTGGGAAGGAACGCGGTATTTGGTTAGTGACTAGACTTGATTCAATTTGGACTTAATTAGACGTTGCTATAATGCATCACGATTTCACCCGCACTGAATTAATATATTTATATAAAGATCACTGCTCCACTCCTTTGAGTAGTACAATAATCAATAGACTCACTCTAAATATTACTGAAAACTGCATGCAAATCAGTTCTGTACTTTTTGAGTATGAACACACAGACAGATGCGGCGAGGAACTTATAATAATAAAAAATATAATAATCAAGCTTTATTGTTTTTGTTTTGCGCTACAGGCTTCAGCGAAGTATGAATTCTCATACTCCGTAGAAGATCCTCACACCGGTGACCACAAGTCTCACCACGAGAGCAGTGATGGAGATGTAGTGAGAGGCGAGTACTCCCTGCTGCAGCCTGATGGCTCTATCCGCAAGGTTGAATACACCGCTGACGACCACAACGGGTGAGTAATGTTCCAAAGATATTAGAT
This sequence comes from Drepana arcuata, assembly GCA_016069955.1. Taxonomy (NCBI): domain Eukaryota; kingdom Metazoa; phylum Arthropoda; class Insecta; order Lepidoptera; family Drepanidae; genus Drepana; species Drepana arcuata. Next base: position 25,785 of record JACCPG010001800.1, on the reverse strand, counting down.
ATATTATGATATATTCGACGATAAATAGTAATCACGTCAATATCATTTTTCATTTTCATTAGAAGGTAAGGTCAGGCAATTGTTTTTTTTCTACTTATATAAATGAAATATTATAATAATAATATATCCTCACGTCTTCCCACAAGGGTCACCGAAGGGGTAGGCAGAGGTATATATATATATATATATATATATATATATATCCTCACGCCTTCCCATAAGGGTCCCCGAAGGGGTAGGCAGAGATGTATAGGTAATACCCACACACCCACTTTCCGCCAGAGGTATATTAGGTGCCAACGTGACAGATGGCGAGTCCATCGCCGTTACTCGAGCACGACTATACATACGCCTTTTGAATTTCTTCTCAGACGTATGCAGGTTTCCTCTCGATGTTTTCCTTCACCGTAAAGCTCGTGGTGTGACTAATCACTGTACTTAAGTTTTTAGAAAAACTCATTGGTACAGTCGGGATTCGAACTTGCGACCTTTGCGTCGCAGGCAACTGCTCGAACCACTCGGCCACCACGGCTATACACGGCAGAGGTGTATAGGTAATACCCACACACCCACTTTCCGCCAGATGGAATATAACTAGGTACTTATAATCTCGTGTGAATGACGACAGTTATTTAATATATTTTACGCTATTGAAGGTATTATTTAAAACTCGTTTTTCGCTACAATAAAGTCACAGTAATCGATAACAACAATCAAAATAATCTTAATTAAGTTTATGAAGCATTAATTGTCATTTTAAGTAATTGTAACGTTCGTTCTTTATACCGGACTGACACAATTGAATGGAGATACAATCTTTCAATATTTCACACCCTTTACGTGGTGCGCGTGCGTAATGTTAATGCGCTACTTAAGGTCAAATAGCATTTGGACCATTTCAGCTGGCAAGCGGTAAGTTTTCACGTAATTAATAAAGTTTTCACGTAATATGTAAAGAGTTTATAGACATAGTAGTTTCTATGTGTAGTAGGGCAAACTTCTACGCATATCGGGAGATAGGCGTATGTGGCGATAGCCACATTCATAAATGTATTACATAGCAAAAGGAATAAGCAGCGTTTTTTTAATGAAAATCTCAGTTGCATAAATCCTTAACAAATTACCTTTTAAGCCTTCCTTAAAACCAAAACGGTTTAGTAGTTTTTTAGTATATCGCAGACAGTCAGACCGACATAGCCGGATATTTCGTTTTATAATATGTAGTGCTGCAAGGTGTAGTTTCGGTCACTAACGTAGATAGTATCGGGGCTATTGTGGCGGGCTCTCGCTTGTACCTCTTATACAACAAGCGGATAAGTTGCACGTTAACAAGTACGGCAGACGTAAATACTGGTAATTCTATGCAACTCGCTGGTTAACATAATGTGTGAAATATAAAGACATTTTCCATAGCGCATACAATTATAAATTTGACACTGACCCACCGTTAACATAGTTGCAACTTAGGACAGAGACAAAATTCATATATGGGTGTCTTCCAACTCTATATATATACATATGAATGTATTATTATGCACATTATAAAAATCTGGCACATTCGCCTTCCAAATAACATAATTAAATAACAGTTACTAAAGCTCTAATTACTATTGAAAATACGATTTTCAATACTCAAGGACGGGAATCTCAAGAGTACTCGAAACTGGCGACCATGTATGAAGAGACTGACGAATGTGGACAAAGCGAAAGAGATTTATTTATTTATTTTTAAAAATACACATTAGAACGGCCAGTAGCCAATTACTCTAAATAGTTAAAATTATATACACAGCATATACACAACACAAAAGAAAATATATAAAACAACATTCATACAATCGCCTCCCAATACTCCAGACATGCCGATATATAAGTAAGTCTAGATATGTAAGTCTAGAGAGAACTGTTGCCCTACTCTCTCTGGTTACCCCATTAGGGCCTCGACGTGATGATATGATGATGTATGTCCAACTTATTGGCGTTTTTGCTAGTATTTTTAAACTTAGCATACAGGGTTTATATCAATGTCATTGTTTGTTTCTCTCTTGCTGAAAGTGTAAGTGTAGTGTGTGTAGAGTGTAAATTTAACTTATTTTGGATAAAAATATTAAATTATAATATTTTCCACAGGTTCAACGCGGTGGTGCACAACTCGGAGCCTAACCCAGCTGCTGCCCAGCCTACCTCCGCACCAGCTCACTCAGCTCCTCTTATCCAATCAGCCCCAGTCCACTCCGCTCCTTTTGTCCATTCGGGCCCTGTCGTCCACTCTGCCCCCATAGTGCATGCAGGCCCTCTCGTCCATGCCATCCACGCAGCTCCCACTCACTACTTCACAGCCCATCATTAAAACTGTATTGTCTTGAATACCATAATGTAACCTAGTAATGTAATCCTATAAATATAATGTTATATTTTAAACTGCATTAATAATTTTTAAAATATTTTGATAGCTCAATATTATCTTACCACTCCCACTTATACTATAAATGCGCAAGGTTACAAGAATTATAGTTTTTCAATCACGCCAGCAAGGCTGAATGGAGTTAATTATAATAAATATTCGGTGATTGAAAAGACAAGGACGGGAACGTCAAGAGTACTCGAAGCCGTCGAGCATGTATGAAGAGACTGATGAATGTGGACGAAATTAAAGAGGTATGTAAGTCTAGAGACAACTGGCGCTCTATACTCTCTGCCTACCCCGTTAGGGACTCGGCGTGATGATATGTATGTATGAAAAGTTAAGATAATACGTGTAATGACACGTACAAAATAAGACAAAAAAGCAAATCTGATTTAACGCATCGCATGTACGTTGGAAGTGGTACGCATATTTTAATAGACTGAAAGCGAAAAATCACGTTTGGCTCGTTTCGTCTGCGCACCGCTGAACCGTCCGAACGCATCGGCTATCTAATGTAACCAATTAAGTAACTTTAATTACTTATTAGAAGCACTATTTATGATTACAGAATAATGTCTAATAATACGTAATAACAAAAATTCTATTCGAGTCGGCCCCAGCCGAACCGCATTAAGTGTTCCGTAAGAAAAAGTATTGACAATTATATCGTATCGTGACACGTAGACAAAAACTAGTATCTATCCTCGAGTCCTCGAACTAGAACTAGAACTAGACTTATGTACCTCTTGCGCTTCATTCACATTCATCAGTCTCTTCACACAAGCTCGCCGGTTTTGAGTATTCTTAACGATCCAATCTTGACCGTCCGACCGATCTAACCTAGATAGTTGGAGCGTGGTCTCCCTCTCCTACATGCGTAAAATGCTCCAAATTATCAAACAATCATCCGTTTTACATTTTAACACACGGAACACTGAAAAGCTGATAATTATACCAGTTCCAGGTGTCTTTCATAAGTCGCTGCGTCCAACATGTCATACAAGAGTGTTGCCACAAAACTGTCGTGGTCCAGTGGTTAAAGAAAACACACACACAAATGTCATCACGGTGATCCCTTAGAGCAGCACAGACGCCAGCATTCTCTAAAGTTACACAATATAAGCTTCATCCATATTGATCATACGCTCTCGACGGTTTTTAATAGTCTTGACGTTCCCACCTTAGAGTTTTCGAAGGATTTCATCTAGTTATATTGCGCTAAAAGCAGTTATTGACAACGTTAAGATGGCAGGTTCATATCCGGACTGTACGAAAGTATAACAAATTCCGTAAAATGTACTCAAAACTAACATCGGAGCAGCAGGACGCAGTTCAGCCAAAATGACACGAACCCCATTCGTTGCTCCGGTTCGAGAAACCGAGATCTCAGGGGGACCTTGACACTCAGAACCAAATTATGTAAAAACTTTAATTTTGTGTTTTATAAAAAGATCAAAAACCTTTTGATATTATAACATAAAAGCTTTTTACAATAAGTGAGAGTTCCTTCGGAAAATGTTGAATCACCTTCCTCAGATGGTGAAGTTACGCCACTTTTTCGGAGGTGCACTTTAGGAGGTGCAGGAAAAAAGGGTATTCGCAATATATGCGTGACATCTGTTCGTGAGCCAAAGAACAACTTTCATTCATAACATCAAGATAGCCTAAGTAGTGACGATACACGTTTTGTCTTTCCGAGACGTTTCCGTCATCTGATGAAATGTTGAGTAACAATGCTCTGTTTTATGGGGTTCTGTTTATGGAAGTTACCGTTAAGACACATTTCACTTAACTAAATTTTGCTTCCAATTCCATTCCAATTCCAAAATTCCAAAATGGTTTTGTTCAGTCAGTATAACATATACAGTATATCTAAATTAAATATTGTTTTAGCACTGAAGTATTAGGTGGAGTATAACACAGAATTAAGTATTTGCAACCTTGTATATATACTTCGAGTAGGAGAAGCTTCCTCCATTGGTCTACATCATTTATTTTTGCAAGCAATTTTTAGACCATTTTTGACCTCTGATCACTCACTTTCACTCGTTTAGTTTATTTCGCTCCCACTAGACACTACTAACCTCGGTACGTTTACAGTCCTATACCGGGCACTATTATAGTCGACTAATTACGATTTCCCTTCGTTTCTCTTCTTCAACATTCAAGACACATTGGCCTAAAATTGGGAATTATATATACATTCACACATATTACTATTGCACACACAAGAGGTATGCAAGAAGAGGCAGAGGAAGGCCACGTTCCAACTACCTGAATCAAATCGATCGGACGCTCAAGGACGGGAACGTCAAGAGTACTCGAACCCGACGAGCATGTATGAAGAGACTAATGAATGTGGACGAAGCGAAAGAGGCATGTAAGTCTAGAGACAACTGGCGCTCTATACTCTCTGCCTACCCCGTTAGGGACTCGGCGTGATGATATGTCTGTATGTTTATTACTATTCAAATATTTTCATATTCTCACGATTTCCCATGAAGGAAGGAAGTAGGCAGAGATACAACAGACTCATATTCAACCGAAAATATATTTATATGTTACCTACTATGACGGCGAGTCTATTGTCAGATTTTAAAAACAATATTTGACATTATTTTAAAATTTATTCAAGGTCCCTTACGATTTTATCCTTCAGCATACCGATATATGATGTGCACGAATTTGATTTATGTATTCGATTTTTTATTTTTTTATTTACAATAACAACAATTAATAATATTTACAAAGAACAGTTGAAACTAACTATATATAGGCAATTACATATGTGTGAATATTATTCACACAAAATTGTATGTTAACACTTACTTATTCACCAATGCAAGCCCAACATCTACATTTCATGGCTATTTAACAGACAAACATCGGTACATAAACACAACAACATATAGCTTAATTGCATAAAAAGAATAATCACTTAGTTACGAAAAGAACGTATTGTCGAATCAGGACCCCTTAGGCAAGGTCGTGTTACAGACATTTGTCTTTGGGATGGAATTGCACACCGGCACACATTTGAAGAAACGCTCTACTTATCCAATTTTAATATATGGATGTAATTACAGCTCAACAACAGTTAGTAAGTGTTAATTTGTTTGCTGCAATTTCAAGATAAGAATTATGAATCTCATAAGTAGCTCTTTTTATAGAAAACGTAAGATTTCGTTTACATAATTATAGTTAAAAAACCTGGTAAGCAACTGGCCCTCTACTCTCTGTAGAGTAGAGAGGAGACAGTGAGGAACTCGGTGTGGAGAGATATTTATTTATATGTTTACGCCTTGTGAACTTTCCTCAACCGACTAGGCCATGGAGAGATAACACCCACTATTCGCCGCGGAAGTATTGTAGGACAAATTCCCTTGAAGCCCATTGCCCTTGAAGATGAAAAGATGACAATATTACCCAAGTACCAAGCTCAGACACGACTTCAAATACGTCTTTGAATTTCTTCACGACTGTTGAAAAGATGTCATTGGGCAGCTTTATAACGACTCAATGAATACATTTCTAAGGCATATGTATTATATGTATATGTAAATATTCCCAAAAAGTCATATACAAATCTTTTTGACAACCAATAACAACTTTATAGTTAGTACAAATGTGTCAATAACTTATACTAACCCTGTCAGCCATCCGTATGCACTTTGCTAACCTTTTAAATTTATACAAACTATCGAATGTTGAAAAGGGTAAAATAAGCATAATATTATTGCTAAATGACAACCTTCAGAGCTGCATTTCGGCTACAAAACGCATCATTGCTTCGATTCACGTATTTAAAAGCGAAGTTGTGTAAAAAATACTCTTATCATTCCGAAATTGAATACAGGCCTTAAACAATGTCAATGGCTATTGCAGTACGATTATTGAAACAAACGCAACCATTCGGTCTAGTTCCAATTAAACAGAAACATTCTAGTGAACGCAATTTAATTATTCATTGATTCGCATTACCCATTTCTTGTGAGATTACTTTACTTCCTTGTTATAGTTCCCTTCCTTATGTAGTTCTTTACATAACACACATTAGAGATCTATAAATAGGTGATGAGAGAACTAGTATAATTTATGCGTTTCCACGTTGTACCTTTGGCAGCCTTCGGCGGTCACGTCTCCATATGACCATTCAGGACAGAAACGGTAGTAAAAGTAAAAACCGTGAGAAGTATGCAAATATTGTCAGGAAATATATTGTTCTACGACTAAGCGTATACTAACAACGATTGTTTCAAGTAATCTACTTTCTTCGAACCAAATATGAGTATAAATAGTTTTCCTCACCTTGAACTAGGTACGTAGAATGCTATGTAATTTACGTAATTGCTGTATCATTATCAAACTACCGTCTTGCGCATTGCGCGTGCACCGACGCATCTCGCTCGTAAGCCATATAAAAGTGGCGGATTGCGCTCTTCGACATCAGTTGTGTGAAGTAGTGCAGACGAGGCAAACCTTATTCAAACACAAAATGATCGCGAAAGTAAGTGAAACAACTTTAAGCACCCTTACAAAGCTTAGCATAAAATTAAGTTCCTGGAATGTTTTCACTTCGAAGCTATTTTCCAATAGCGATAAATTGGTTGTTCCCAAATTTTTTTCCAAAGTCATACGTTCAATTCTTATAAAGTTTCAAATATTAAGCACAGAAATACAAAGTAGAGCTTAATATTTTTGTTACGTCTGCAAAATATCTTGTAAAACATGAACCTTATACCTACATACTGTTATTAAATTGTTTTAAAGTCTCCCTGATAGGTAGATACCTTATACTATTGCTGTTAATATATAACTATATAATGTCTTGCAGGGTGCAGTATTCCTTTGCGTAGTGTCAGTGGCCATTGCTGGCGTGGTACAGTACGCGGGCGAGGGCTACGGCCACGAAGCCATCGCATATGCGCCAGTGCATGTCGCTGCGGAGGCTCCCGTGGCACACTTCGAAGAAGACCAACACGTAGACTACCATGTAAGTACCACAAGGAGTTGATACATAAGGATAAATAAGATAAGACTGAATTCATTCTAGTCTTACAAAATCCTACTTGGCAGGGGTAAGTTGTTACGTGCTTTTAAATCGCAAAGGATTTGCCCGTGCTCGGCCTTCCGCAATGTTTATTTAACCATAAAAGTATTCTACGATATTTGATAATAAGGTCAAAATGTACATTACAATTTCATACAAACTATTTCAGCAGAAAAGCATGTAGGGTTTTCCATTTGTAAATAATAAACACGGAAAAGAAAGCTAAATAATATTTCCCAAAGAATTTCTCTAAGAGATGCGTTTGATAGATTGCTGATTAATTTCCAAAGCTTTGGTTTTGACTCTCATAAAGTAGACTTGAGTGAAGTAAAGATCAACGTGCAGATGAAATACAATCTGCATTAAAACAATATAATTATTTCCAGAAAAATGTGCTTAGTTATTTAGTTTAGTACCTTGCGCAAGACAGCCTTCAACAATTGGACCGTGTAAATGTATCACCATAAATAAGATCACAAAAATGGCGACATATGAATGCTGTGTCTCATAACTTTGGCAGCAATGCATCTAAACAATGAAATTGTCCGCGTCAAGGGCGCAGAGCATAATACACAATTATTTTTATTTGTTATGTTGTTATTACCGTGATTGATATTACACACCGCAAAACAAGAACTGGGCTTGAAGCGAGTGCGAAAAAGAATCTAATAAAAATTTTCCCCCTAAAGTTCAAAATTATTAGCGACAAGGATTTTTTCTCTTTAACACAAAATATGGATTACTATTTTGCCTTATTACCTCGTGAAACTTTGTCGTAATTGCTAATAAAATGAAATGAACTAATAATAACTGCCAATAAAAGTTTCTAATTTCTGATTAATAACTAATCATTGTATATTAATATTCAATCAAACGTAGAATACTTTTAGCAACATTAGATGAGGTAATAACACAATTTAAAGACAACATTTGTTTCGATAATGCGTTTAAATTTCTGTTTCCAATCTGACATAATGCATCGGTAAGACTTAAGCAAACATTCTCTAATATCGGCTACGAAAGTGGAGCAAAAAGCAAGTTTTGTTTCCCTGGGCCTTTCGCAACACAAAGGTAGCTAATTGATAGCTTGCATAAACTGCGCGATCTAACACAATACACACCGTTTCCTGGATTCGAAACCTATCACCGTCCTATAAACACTGATTATATCACCACTGACTACGACGTAGCGAATAAATATATTACTAGAAGAACGTTTCCTTTTAACATAAACGCACGCAATATACACAATGCTTAAAATGCACCATATTTCAAGCAAATAAATTTGGAACACTGCAATTGCATGAGTAAAATTCAAATATTTCAAGATTCATTTTATATTCAAATTATTAAATAATACTTCTAATAATTGATTAAAATAAAGTGATTAAAAGAAACTGCTGTTTTTTTGTTACGCGATTTCTTTCCACATCTTTTTTTTGTTTTTTGTGCGTCGCGTTATGTATTTAATGTGCGCGAACTGGTTTAATTGCGTGCGTTGTCCTGATTTTTAAAACATCTAAAGTTGTTAATACAGCCACTGTTTACTATAATCATGGTAATTCTGTTAAAATGTAATTTCTAATAACTGAAAACTATTTTATTCACACTCTAAACATTGTTCTAGAAACACTGCTTTACCCTTTGAATATCTGTTTATCCCTTGGGGACTCTTCTCTTAAAGCTGGAATCTATATAATCGCGCTGAGTCTCTCACGGGGCTCGAGGCAAAGGACGGAGAGAAAGTAATTAATGTTGAATATTATTCAATCACCTATTGGAGTTCCTCAAACAAAGTAAATAAATACATTCCATTATTATTGTCGGCCATAACTGGCAGCTTTAATTTGCAGTTTAGTTGTGGCTTATTTACGATGTTGTCATAAATCGAAAGCTCCGGGCAACGATTGGAAATAATACCGTTGTTGTTGCATAAGTCCTTTGCATAGTCGAGTATATCCCAGTCGTGACTGCCGATAACGATCCCAGGACGCTTGCGACATGGGGACGTAATGACAGCCAAGATACTAGAGGATAATTCTAGTTTACATAAACCGTGAGAGCACGCTTGTTTTAACAGCCGACGTCGACCCAAATGCTTCAGATTACAACATTTTGACAGAACCAAAGTATGTACGCAATTGTATATATAAAATTAAATATATCACGCGTATTCATCAACGTTATGAGTGTAACAATGTACCATTGCGGCACCTCACATACTAAGGTACGGTTGACAAATTAAATTTTGTCATACTGGGGAGTAACCATGACGTACCGTTGCTAAAAGTATTCAAGAAAGCTTAAGGGGGAACGCCGGGAAATCTTTTCCATTTGTACTCTTCAACAGTAACGATAAAAGTGCTATTGTCTACTACTATTATACTAACTAACTATTATATTTACTATATTTCGTTTCTAACCAATAAGCAGTAATAATATAAATAGCTGGAATTAATCAATTATTGCATGGCAATTGCTCGTTTATTACGTATCGTTAAGCTTAATTCAATACGTAAGTTTGTTTGGTATACAATTTACTGAATACCTTATATCATAGTCATCTTATCCCGTTGATGAGGATAATGTTGTATGTTATCTGCTTTTAAGGTGGACCAATTAAATAGCGATGTATTTACGATTATCGCATGATTTGATGCATTAATATATCGGTATTTGTAAAGAGGCAGGAAGCTTAACAAGTGCAAATAAGTTGAACCTGCGTGAAGAAGATTTAAGTGACTATCGACCCTAATCTCTTAAACATACTAACTTACGCTGTTTTTTAATTTAATATAATGCGTCGAGGATAATCAGAGAAAGTTATAGTAAAAAACGTAATCGAGAAACTGACAGCTGATTTGATGTAGGAAATCGTGTTCTTAGTTGATATCTATACAAATATTGATCGTTTTAAATCTTTTTTCCAGGCTCACCCCAAATACGACTACTCATACTCTGTGTCAGACCCTCACACCGGTGACCACAAGACCCAGCACGAAGTGCGCGACGGTGACGTGGTAAAGGGCGAGTACTCCCTGCTGCAGCCTGATGGCTCCTTCCGCAAGGTCACCTACACCGCTGATGACCACAATGGGTAAGATCATATAAAACTAGCGATGGTTCTTGATACTCTGAACAAATGATGCGTTCATAGCTGTGACTATTTGTAATTGATTCATTGGCAACAATTCGCCATCAACAAAAAGAACGCAACGAAAGAGGTTTAATAACATCCACACCTCTACTAACTTCGGCGACGTATGTAATAGAATATCTAGTACACAATAAACATTAAAGAATAGTACGAAATTTAAAAATTCATGTATATGTATACAACATTATATTATATACTAGCTGTCCCGCCCAGCTTCGGCCGGGTGAAAAAATATTTTATCCTGAAACACGATCGCAGCGCCACCTATCGGGTCCAATTGTGATGTAAGCTATCATATCTTTTCAGTTGGATCAAACTGCACATGGTGTGCAAATTTCATTGAAATCGTTTAAATAGTTTAGGAGCCCATCGCGGACAAACAACGTGACACGTAATTTATATATAATTAGATTTAATCTAATTATATATTAATATCTCTGCCTTTTTTCAGTTTCAACGCGGTTGTTCACAACACGGCACCGGTGCACCACGAGTACCACTAAACACCTGCGCAACTACTGCTACACATGTGATATTAACCCTTAAAACTTAATGTACATAGTCTTTAGTCACACCCATCTTTATGTTTAAGACTGCGGCGATAATAAACTAAAGAAAACATACTTTGATTTTATATCTCACCCAATCTCGTTTCCCGTTGTTTTTTTACGCGCTAATCTGGGAAACTAGCATGCGGTAGGCGGGTTGTCGACCTTGCAGGGGTATTCTCATACCCAGCTTGAAGACTTCCATGCTTTACTCGCTAGGGAAAACCTCAACGAGAGTTCTTTTCGCAGCTGAGCGTTCGAGATTTTTTGATACCAATAAGAAAAATGAGCAGACTTCTGAGAAAGATTTGTTTTCTTTTAAATGACACACAGATGTTTATTTCATATACATAAAAGGCACGATTTACATATACAAATCATCAATATATATACATGAATATATATAATTAAATACAAATCATCAATATATATATGAATATACATAAATTGGTGATTTGTATTTAAGCACACAGTCTACTTAAAATCAGATTACACACGTAATCATACGTTATTAGCGCACTATGTCTTTACTATATTTAAAAATGTACATTTTCCGGTTCTTAAGAAGAACCTTGATTGAGCAAATTGAACATTATTTCTCAAATACTTTACACATAACTTGAAGACATGTTTACTTGTGGAAACCTTTATACGGTATTATAACCCTTTATACCTTTATTGGTATAATTTTCAAGGCAATCATTAAGACTGTACTATACTGTACTGTTTTTCAATCATTAGGACTGTAGGCTCAATAAAATAATTACTCAGTGCGACATATCTGGTTTTTAGTTGTGAAATGAAATAAAATATATAATTTACTAGCCGAGTGGTTCGAGTAGTTGGCTGCAACACAAAGATTACAAGTTCTAATCCCGGCTGTACCAATGAATTTTTCTGAACTTAAGTACAGTGACTAGTAACCACGAGCTTTACGGTGAAGGAAAACATCGAGAGGAAACCTAGAGAGAGCTTGAGAAATAATTTAAAGACGTATGTATAGTCGTGCTTGTCGCCATCTGTCACATTGGCACCTAATATACCTCTGGCGGAAAGTGGATGTGTGGGTACTACCTATACACCTCTGCCTACCCCTTCGGGGACCCTTGTGGGAAGGCGTGAGGATATATTATAAAAATATTATTATACACGTGATGTGGCGAACGAACCCCAGGTGCGCCTGGTGAAAAGCGGATACTGCCGCTTATAGTGACTTGACAATACCAAGGGTATCGCTCGCGCATTGACGACTTTACAGAACCTGTTCACATCCTTACGGAGTACTCTATGCTGTACTTTCTAGGGAAAATCTCAACCTGAACGAACAAACCTGAACCTTCGCGGAAGGAAACTCCTATAAAACCGTTGATGAGGAAGAATTCCCAGTTGATAGCTGTCGGCATCTTGTCAAACAAATATTCAGAGCACTTACCGCTATACAAGCGGTACAACAGACTAATTAAAATGTAATGGAATGGAAGTAATTAAAATGTATAACTCAACCATAAAATCAATTGTATAGCTGGATAACGTTCCCGACGAGATGATGACGATAGTAGTCATGAAGATTGTAATGGTGATGATCACAACGATGATGATACACATGATCTTGATGAATCTGACCATAGTTGGTCAATTAAGACATCCAAGGTTACAAAAATTCACACTGGGCTGAAAATTGGTAGGATTGTTCAAAACAGTATTGTAAATGAAATGGAAAAGTCCTATTAGATACCACACCTGGAAAACAAAAATTACTCGGTGTCAAAGGTCATAAACACAGGCAGTTCGATTTTCAGAAAAATTTAAGATTTAGCATTATTTTTTCCCAGACAAAATTTTTAAAACAGATCTATAAAAAAGGTCAAAATACTTTTTTACTAAGAGCCATCGCTTTTGAGATATAATTTTAATTTTTTGTTTTACTAATACGAGTATATCTACACTAATATTATAAAGAGGAAAACTTTGTTTGTTTGTTTGTTTGGTTGTAATGAATAGGCTCAAAAACTACTGGACCGATTTGAAAAATTCTTTCACTGTTGGGAAGCTACACTATCTCCGGTGAACATAGGCTAAATTAAATTGGACCCGATAGGTGGCGCTGCGATCGAGTTTCAGGAATTTAACTTTTTCACCCGGGCGAAGCTATCCCTTTCTGTGTGTCTTAAGGTGGATTCCAGAATGGTTTAGATTTACAATTGGACCCAAAAGATGGCGCTGCGATCGGGTTACGGGCAATTTAGCTTTTTTCACCCGAGCGAAGCTGGGCGGGACAGCTAGTGCACAATAAAATTGGTATGTTCTTAGTACTGAAATGGAATGTAATAAGATGGGGAGCAGCCTCAACAGAGGTAATACGGAGACTGATCAGCAATAGACAGCCGTGGTGGCCGAGTGATTCGAGCAGTTGCCTGCGACACAAAGATCGCAAGTTCAAATCCCGACTGTACCAATGAGTTTTTCTGAACTTAAGTATAGTGATTAGTCACACGACAAGCTTCACGGTGAAGGAAAACATCGAGAGGAAACCTGCATACGTCTGAGAAGCAATTCAAAGGCGTATGTATAGTCATGTGGAAAGTGGGTGTGTGGATACTACCAATACACCTCTGCCTACCCCTTCTTGGACCCTCGTGGGGAGGCGTGAGGATATACATGAACAGCAATGTTCTAGATCGCATAACATTAAAATACCTTCTCTGCCAGGTGTTGAATCTATTATAGCAGTGCCTACAGATTTGTAGAAGCATAATTTCAAAATAGTTTTTGCTATTTAAAATCAGCAGGAGAGTAGAAAGATGTAATATTTCTCTATGTTTAAATATAAACTGAACTGTTCATGTAAAAACAGCTGTGATGGCTGAGCGATTATAGAAGTAGCTTACAAAACAAAGAACGCAGGTTCATGTCTACCAACGATTTTTATATTATCTTAATTAAAGATTCATTATTTGTCACCCAGCAAACTTTAAAGTTTGCTGGGTGACAAATAATGAAACATTTACCAAAATGAAAGCATTCAAAAGCATTTAAATCTAGATGTTTCCTCTGCCCACCCTTTGTGGGCATTTCGAGACGGCGTGTACATACAAAAAATACAACTTTTGGTTAATAATGTTCAGCTACTCTCAGAGTATTACACCAACTTATTTAAATATGCATGAATCGCAATAACGATCCTGCGTCTCTAGCTTATATAATTATTCAAACTTGTGCTGCTACTTTCAATATTATTAAAATGTGATTAGCACTTGGCTGAGTATTATATATCTTAGGGCGTTAAGTCTTATATTATGGATAGTCTTAAGTTCCTGAAACACCATCGCAGCGCCACCTATCAGGGCCAATTGTATTTATAATAATATCCTCACGCCTTCCCACAAGGGTCCCCGAAGGGGTAGGCAGAGGTGTATAGGTAATACCCACACACCCACTTTCCGCCAGAGGTATATTAAGTGCCAACGTGACAGATAGCGAGTCCATCGACGTTACTCAAGCACGACTATACATACGCCTTTGAATTTCTTCTCAGACGTATGCAGGTTTCCTCTCGATGTTTGATTTGGTGTGACTAATCACTGTACTTAAGTTCAGAAAAAATTCATTGGTACAGTCGGGATTCGAACTTGCGACCTTTGCGTCGCAGGCAACTGCTCGAACCACTCGGCCACCGCGGCTTCTGTATTTATAAATTAATTTATTCATAAAAAAATTATATAAGCTAACAACACAGGGCATTTTAATTACTAGCTAATAATAACAATATCTTAAAAAATCTTAAATTAAACAATCATCCAAAAATAATAGTTTGTAGGAAAAAACTTTATAAGGGCGATCATGGAAGATATCCAGGTCAATGCGCTGAGCAAGCTGCGAATTTCGCAATGTAATCGCAATAGGAGTAGGTAAATATAGGTATATCTAAACCATTCTCGAATCCACTTGACGACATACTTTTAAAATCATAAAAATCTGTTCTGAAGTTCAGGAGTACAGTCATATACACACGGACAAAACAAATAATATACTATAGGCGATGTACGAGTTCATACCGACATCCGAGCGTATGTTTTTAGTTTGAATTTAGAAAGAGCCAAATTGCCGAAAATAAACAGCGTTCTGTTTAAAAGTTTTAATTAATTTTGATTATAAGCAACAGCACTTACAAAAGTATTAGTAACAAGAAAATATGATGACCACGCAACTGTAAAGCTTGCGCAGGCAGGATCAAGGCACAGCAAACAGTTCCCACTTGTGTTGCATAAGTTCGCACTTACCGGACGATATGTCACAAAGACAATAGTCACGGTATGTTATCTACTTGTTGTACTCCACGTGCGGTGAATACAGGAGAGAACCGAATGAGCCTGTGTTAAATTTCCATTAACATTTTAATTGTTAACCGCTATTCATCTAGTAAATGACATTGATGGTTTGTTTCGGTATTACCGAACAGCATATTTTAGGACAAACAAAGCGCCTTTTATAAGCGGACTACATTCTGAAAAGTATCAGTAGTCTTCCATCGATCACCAGGAAAGATGATTTTCAATGTAAGTTCATGTCTACTTGAAATACACTATTTAAACAAGCATACCTCACAGATAAACTAACCTACGCGTTTATTCCAGATGTCCTATTTCTTATTTATATTTGTTGCTGTTTGGGTGAGCGATGTTTTGGGAGCGCCCTACTCAAATGTTTTTGTCCAGAGTAAGTCGCAATATACTCCTGTTGAATATGTTCAGTATGGTTCACCGGCGGTGTCCATAGCAGGTGCACGATTAGCGCAATTATCTGGGCCACCTGTGAGATCCGTTTTACCTGTGCAAAATTATGTTTCGCCATGTGAGTCGCCATGCTTGGTGTCTGGACAAAATATCGCACCAGTAGAACCTGCTGCGAATTTCATCACTTACAATACACCAATTCCAAGCTCACCCGTTGTCATACCTCGTGATGTAAGTCCCATTAAAATAATTATTATTTAGCTGTACAATTGCTCTTGTTAAAAATTAACATGGAAATTTATTTTTCTAGGAAACTACCAGTTATGAATACTCCTATGTTGTCTATGACGAGCACACTGGTGACCAAAAGGCGCAACGAGAACATAGCGATGGTACAGTAGTTCGAGGCGAATACTCTTTCATCCAACCGGATGGATACGTACGGGAAGTACAATACGTAGCAGACGATGCAAACGGGTTAACAGTTTACTAAAATAAATGGCATGTCCAATGTAAATAATGTATCCAAAGTATGTTCTATATTTTTAATACCATTTTCAGATTTAATGCTATTGTGAAAAATATCTTACCTGCATCTGTAGGAGAAAAGAAAAAGGTTGAACATAAAATAGAGAGTCATCCTGCGCCCAATTGTAACGTAGTCTTCAATGAACACATCAAAGATAATCATGAGGTAGTAGAAGTCCATCAGAAGAGTGAAGCAATAAAAGAAGTAACTCATCATGAAGAAGATGGTGATGAGAAACATGAAGATCATCATACCGAACAATCTCACGCAGACGATTTACATGATAATAAAGTCATTGAACATAGTCAAATAGAAACTCATGATGTTGAAGAACAAGATGGCCATCCATCTGAAGCCCCTTCTGAACAAAATAGTCCCACGGAAGTTCCTGGACACCACCTTCCAGAAGTTCGCACTGCAGCACACGTTAAGGACGTTGAAGAAGCAGACGGTGGTCATGAAGAAAAAGTACATAATGAGCACATAGAAAGCGCCAGTAGTCATACCGAAATTCATGAAAGTAGCACACCGGAGCCCATTATTGCTCATGAATCTCAAGAAGGACATTCAGATTCAACACATTTAAATGTACATGACAGTGAAGCTCACAAATCTTCTGATCGCAGTGAATCTGCTGTGCCAAAAGATGATGAGCTAAACCATGAAATTGAACATCAGGTAAATAACGACCACAATGTAGTAGAACACCAAGAAGCTGATCATCCTCAAGACGCTCATGGTGTAGAAGTTCATGAAGAAAAACAAAGGGAACAACTCAATGTGCATGGTCACCCAGAATTGACCGATTCGGAAGACATTGACGGTCCGTCAAATGTGGCTCATCACAAAGTTACTGAAATAGAACAACATGACGAGAACAGTGGTTTAGCAATCAGTGACATAATAAGATGCGTGAATACGGCTATGACTAGCGTTCCAACGTCTCACAAAACGCAGCCGTCACCTCTCACATACATTATAATGAACAAACCCTGTTAAAATACTACAATTACTGCTTAAGATTCTAGTCTCAAAAATTATAATGAACAAACCCTGTTAAAATACTACAATTACTGCTTAAGATTCTAGTCTCAAAAAATGTTTATCTGTTACAAACTTTTGGGTTATTTGTTTTACAACTGTTACGTTAAACAAATTAATAAAGTATAGAAGAATTTAAAATTAACCTTATTGCCACTATTTAAGTTGCTAAACCTACATATACATAAATATTTAAGTCTCAAAGTCAAGTTGCTAGTTACACTGACTCAATTGTTTCTTTTTATATTATCTTGATTGCATTCCAGCTTGAAAAGTACTCATTTAAATATAACCTTACACGATACCCGACGAAGCTGTTAGTCAATCGATCAGATCTTGTCAAACCTTTTAAGTCCAACGTTAATTTATTTTGATAGAAATCTAATTGCATTTATTAGCAAATGCGTTTTAATAATATCGTTGCCATAAATTTCTCATATTAGAAGACCACTCAATAAGAACAATAACAGGAAATTCAGATGTTATGCCAATTATTTCATAGGTAAACAAAATAATGAGAAGAGCATAATTTTATTTTAACCTCGTAAAACTGACCCATTAAAAAAATATATTTGGGGAGTAATTAATATCGTCAGAAATACTGTATGGAAAGATACAATTTTCTTTAAAATGGCAAATATTAATATGGAAATAGATGGATCCCATCTACAAACTTGTCACAAGGGACATTCCCAGACATTTTTTTATATACCGCTGGGCAAACAAGCACGCAGCCCACCTGATGGTAAGCGGTTACGCCGCCTATGGGCGTTTGCAATACCAGAGGTATCACTCGCACGTTGCCGACCCTGCAGGAATCTTTACACACCCATCTTGAAGAACTCCGTATAAGACCATAGAGAGTAGATCGCCTTTGACTATACTCAGATGAGTGTATTAAAAATTGTTCAGTTACTTAGTGTGTAAATTAAAAGTATATATTATAGCCGTGGTGGCCGAGTGGTTCGAGTTGCCTGCGACATAAAGATTGCAGGTTCGAAACCCGGCTGTACCAATGAGCTTTTCTAAACTTATGTACAGTGATTAGTCAATCCACGAGTTTTACGATGAAGGAGAAATATCGAGAGGAAACCTGCATACGTCTGAGTACTAATTCAAAGGCGTATGTATAGTCATACTCAAGTAACGGCGATGGACTCGCCATCTGTCACGTTGGCACTTAAAGTATATTACTGGCGGAAAGTGGGTGTGTGGATGTTACCTATACACCTCTGCCTACCCCTTCGGGGACCCTTGTATGAAGGCGTGAGGATATATATATATATGTATATATACATATCGCCACACCGACTTTGTTGTCTCTTGGGAACAGTATTTCTTTCCTGGTTGTAAAGATCGCGGTATTCTTTACTGACTACGTGAAAGCTAAATGTTATGTATGCAGAACCAACTAACCTTATTTCCTACCTTTATAATAATGTTAGGATAATATCTGTGTTAATAGTTAAGATAACGAGCAGACAGCGACTAGATTGTTGCCAACTATTGCTTTGGTTGCAGTTATACTAGGAAATTGCCAAGGATATATTTCTCCGAATGTTTATGTTGGTATTAAGATGAGGTAATATAGTGCGGGCTTTAAACTACTGCAACAATGTAAAGAAACCCCTTTCAATTTCACAAGCTGCAATTGCCGTCAAACTTATTATATATCGGTCAGAAACTAGACACAGCTAATATGCAAGTGTTTCGATTTAATGCAGTCATATTTCATTTGGTCGGTTAATATGGCCACGCGACCAAGTACTTGATTCAGATTATGGCGGAATACAAGTGCGTCTCGTTAATGTTGTTCTAGTTTAAAAGAAATAGTTTCTATTGTACGGAAGTACAAATTGTTCTTCGAATGACTTGGCGCTTTCTTCTTAGAGTTCCTAAAAGCAGAGTGGTAATATGAACCAGAATTTATATATACACAGAATGTATTATAGAACAAATATATGTTCAACACTTTCTAAGGATGTGTCATGTCAGAAATATCAAGCTTGGTTTAGTTCTGATAACATTTGTAAGCGACTTGTCCCATATTTACTAATGGCTACGAATAAACTCATAAACCACGACCTTTCATTTCCGCAACACCATGTACAGTTAAAAAAAGTAACAAATTAACAACTGATGCAATGGCCGGTTTATGTGATCATTGGAATTTGACCTTGGCAATATCAACATTAGCATTAGCACGATGTTTTCCTTCACTGTAAAGCTCGTGGTGTGATTAATCACTGTACTTAAGTTCAGAAAAACTCATTGGTACGGTCGGGATTCGAACTTGCGATCTTTGTGTCGCAGGCAACTGCTCGAACCACTCGGCCACCACGGCTATAATAATATTTCTAAAGAAATACCTTAAATTATGAAACTCGTAGTATTTGCCCATTATAAATTAGCTGTAAAACTAATTAGTTGTCTACATTCACCTTTCACGGGTGGCGCCCGAGACCCTGAGATAATGTAAAAGGCATAACTTTAAAACAATGCTACCGCTTTGACCTGTACCTCGAACTTAAGTAGGAAAGGTAATGCGGATATATATTATTAAGCCAGAACTAAAACCAATATCAACGTGAATTAAATTAATGCTTTTAATACAAGCTATGCCCGTCGGTATTCTCTCTCCGTTTAATCTTACCTAGTCGTTTAATAACTCGAATTCTGTGAGTATCTACGAAGAGACTACGTATAAAGCGAAAGATATTTCTGAGTCTAGTGAAAATTAGCGCTCTACACTCTCTGACCACGCCGTAAAGGACTCGGCGTGATGATAATATGTGTTTCATATTTTATATACGAGTTTGATTGTTAATTGTTATATTACACACCATAACTTTTAAACTGATCACAAGCTATCTTTTGTCCCGAAAAAATATCGTTCTCGTAGCAATTTTCAGGCACAGTTTACAAAACTAAATATTTCATCGTTTAGGGTACCATAATAACTTATTCCCCGGCTCAGAACGACTGTATGCCATGGAATGTCAAGCAAAGTAATATAAAACCAGTTTTTATTAATTGATAGAATTTCCTCACATGGTAAGCACAGAGAGTAGAGTGTCAGTTCACTCTAGACTCACCAATCTTTGCTTCATCAGTCCCTTTATATATGCTCGGTTTCGAGTGCTAATCCCTAAATTCGTACGGTACCTCTAGAAATTCACGTTCAAACAAAAAAGCACAAACGAACACTTCAACTTGATTATTCAAGCAATAAAAATCAACCTTCAGTCACCTATTCGGTACATGTTAATAATAGACCCCAACCGGCAATACCAATTAGGTCATGCCTACCGAGACAATAAAAAAAAAAACCAGACTAATAAGTACCTAGTTAGCAATACTCATTCACCTCACTTAAATTACAACAAAATGATATGGAAGTCGGCGTGTCCCTGAATGGCCAAAATGTATAACATGCTCGTAAAAGCAGAAGCAAGTTCATACACAACACTTACGTACTTATCCAAATATTGATAAAAATATCTAGACTAGCTGCCCCACCCAGGTTAAATTGAGTGAAAAAATATTTTGATTTAGATTATTCATGGTTAGTACGTACTTAACCCCAATGAATACGCCTTGGTAGCCGAGTGGTTTGAGTAGTTGCCTGCAACACAAAGATTGCAAGTTCGAATCCTGACTGTACCAATGAGTTTTTCTGAACTTAAGTACAGTGATTAGTCACACCACGAGCTTTACAATGAAGGAAAACATCGAGAGGACTTGCATACGTCTAAGAAGAAATTCAAAGGCCTATGTATAGTCGTACTTGAGTAACGGCGATGGACTCGTTGGAACCTAAAATATATCTCTGGCGGAAAGGGGGTGTGTGGGTCCTACATATACCTCTGCCTACCCCTTTGGGGACCCGTGGGAAGGCGTGAGGGTATAAGTACCTACATACTTACTACCTTAAATTAATGTGTAATTACATATACACACAAATCTTCATCCTATGCCTAGGTTATGATAAAAACACACGTAAAGAATAATTATAGGTATTTATACATAGTATACACGTATGTATCTCATAAGGGTCCCTGATGGGGTAAACAGAGGCATAACAACTCGCTGGAGATAAAATGTGACAGATGACAAGTCCGTTTGTCAAATGCGACAACATACGACGAGAAATTGTTTTCAAATGTATGCAGGCATGTATGTCCTGTCAATGTTTTCATTTACTGTTAAGCTCGCCGCTCGTGTGATTATCCACTGAGCTTAAGTTGGGTTCGAACTTTCAATCTGGCAACTACTTGATCCACTCGACCATCATGGCTCCGTAAATTTATGATAATGTGAACTAAAATTGCAGTCTTTACAACCTTTCTATTAAACCTGACCTACATTGCCGGAATAAGACTATTCTGTTAGTGTGGGTAGAATGTAATGCGCATGCCCAATCTATCACAGCGTGATTTGACATGAATTTTCGTAATTGAGATCTTATGAAATCCTATCTTGTTACTAGCATTCAGGGATTAAATCTGATCAAGCAAAACTGTATTGCTATATCAAATTAATTTAGTCTATACAATGTGTGTGTACTATACAAACAAGATATTATTATCTAAGCTAATAAATACATTTACCTGATCACCTTTGCCTATACCTTCGGGATTTCTTTGGGGTAGGCGTGAAGATATACCTATACAAAAATGTATAAGCCACGGTAGCAGTGTGGTTAAATTTGCCTGTAAAAAAAATATTGCTGGAATACACCCATGCGAACTGTGTTTTCAGGAGCTAAGTACATTAGCCTAGCACAAGTGCGTAGAGGAACATCGTGAGGAAACATGCATACGCTAAATATGAAATTCAAAGACGTTTGCAAGAATCGAATGTTTTGAAAAGGAGCAACGGCCTGTCACGCTGGCACCTGCAGGAAATCTGCTCTGCCTAACCCTTTGCTGACTCTTGTAGAAAGTTGAAGAAAAAGATCGTAACAATGAGGTATATTACTTATTTCGTTTTTGGGACATTGGGCATTATCGTTATTAATCCATCAGAAGTTAGAGATTACAAAATAAAATATTTCAACTATATAACATCCATATAACGTATTATTTAAATTAAATTCGATGTCAACTTAAAACAAAGTTAAAACAACAAGCTTCACACAACATTGATTGCCTGTAAAATTAATATAGAGTTCCACATTTGTACAAGTCTGCGACCTTCCTTGTGTCAAAGTTAAATCAAGGTGCGCACGCAATTTTCTACGCCCCACCGTGCAACCACGCATTCACCACGATCTATATAACCATACAGTAGCATTATTGACATCAATCAGTAGTTGATTGTTAAACAATACAAATCAAAATGTTCAGCAAAGTAAGGAAACATATGTAAAACCATATGACCTTAAATAAATTCAGTACCAACTAAACAAGGGGGGGCTTAGTCCATTAACTTATATATGTTTAGTTTTTGCAAACTTCATGTCACTGACACCTTAATTGGGAAATAATATAATAAATTAATAATAAGATAATTACCCATTCAAAATGGTTATAGATCGTCGCTCTCAGCGCCATCCTGGCTGCGGCCAACGCTGGTCTCCACGGCCACGCCGTCTCCTCCCAGAGCATCATCCGCCATGACGAGGGTCACCATGCAGGTCTTAACTACGGCGCTGCCCTTGGACACTATGCCGCTCCCGTCGCTCACTACGCCGCTCCCGTCGCTCACTACTCTGCTCCCGTAGCGCACTACGCCGCTCCTGCTGCCCACTACGCTGCCCCCGCTGCCCACTACAACGGCCATGACGAATACGTAAGCACCTTATCTATTAAATTAAACAACCCATCATGTACATACATTATGTTACTTATTCAATACCATATTTGTGTCCAGGCTCATCCCAAATACGACTTCTCGTACTCCGTGGCCGACCCCCACACCGGTGACCACAAGTCCCAGCACGAGAGCCGCGACGGTGACTCCGTGCACGGATACTACTCCCTGGCGCAGCCTGATGGCTCCATCCGCAAGGTCGAGTACACCGCCGATGCTCACAACGGGTAAGGGATCATTCATATATTATAGTAACGATGATATATTTGAGCGTCGACATCGCTGTAGTCTACAATGTGTTCTGTGTTTATTTCAGTTTCAACGCCATCGTCCACAACTCAGCTCCCTCCGTCCATGCCGCCCCCGCCCCGGCCTACCACCATTACTGAATGTTTATATACATAGTGCTTTATCAAGGAATGTGTGTGTTATGTAATGATCTATTTAAACTTTTATATGTGAGTGTAAGAGACTGTAAATAAAACCTCACTTAATATATATTTTATCGTTTTATTCAAATGTGCTATTTTCTTGATCACGATATTTCTTGCAAGTTATAACATACATAAAAGTATAGGCTATTCCTATACTTAATATAGAAATTAATTTGACGATTATAACTTAAGAAAGAGTTCAATTTTAAATTACAACTCGTTAGTGTGTCTCTCTTTGAGACTTTACCGTTCAAGTTTTTATGACGTACAGGTAAGACTACCTGTACGTTTATGACGTACAGGTAGTCTTACCTGTACGTCATAAAAACTTACTATAATGTTTCACAACACACAAAGCCATATATTGTCATTATACATCTTATCATTGCTATCTTATCAGAATTTTACAGTAACAGAATAATATTTTCCACGGGCATTATCCCACACTCCCTGTACCAAGCCATAGAAGCTCTAGGTAAATACACAAAATTTCCTTTGCACTGTTCCTACAGGCTTTCATTTATACTAATATTATAAAGAGGAATGTACGTAATGTACGTAAGTTTGTTTGTATTGAATAGGCTCCGAACTACTGGACCGATTTGAAATATTCTTAAACCATTGGAAGAGGGAGTGAGGAGGAAGGGGAATAGTGGGTACCCCTAATCCCCCTGAGTGTAAAAAAACCTTATGTTCACCCTTGCGAAGCCGGGGCAGACCGCTAGTCTTAGATACTTACCGAGTAATCTTCAAACTCTTATTGTTTATAACACAACATCACACTATGTCTCCGTTGTTCGTATTACTATTAACTTGCGTAAAATGCTACTGAGCTTAATCTCAAACTAAAAAACATTTGTAAGTATATGTAACTATGGGAACCAGACAATGATAACTAGGTTTTTTTATCCATGCTCTGTAAATCGTTGACAGATAAATACCGACGCAAATTGAGTAAATAAAATTAAAAAATATATCTCAATGTTTCTCCTGTCAAGGGTGGTTGACTGAGAGAAAATGCTCTAGCATTAAGTCCACCATTGTACTATAATTGTGCATAAACTTTAAATAAATAAACAAATAACTCTAGCGGAAAGTGGGTGTGTGAGTACTACCTACACAACTGTGAACTAATTACCTATTTACAAATAAAATTATAGACCTAAAATACAGATATTTATATATATTTCATAATAAAAAATACATACATACATATCATCACACCGAGTTCCTAACGGGGTAGGCAGAAAGTATAATACGCCAGTTCTCTCTAGACTTAAATACGTCTTTCGCATAGTCCATTTTTTTTTTGTAATGTCTCTCGTAGCGTGAGTTCCGGGAACTTTTGCTACTTAACCGGTCAATGGCGAGACCTAGGCCTCCAGCCAGGCACTTTATTTCTAAGCAACACTGCTAAGGGCACCCCCTGTGGGGTACGAACCTCGGCTTAGGGCTTTGTTGGATCGCGAGCAAGGGAGCTGGGCTGGACTGGTCATTTTATTTAAATATTATTTGGTGGCGGGATTTGCGCGTCTGGCTCGGCACGGGCCGGCGTTTGCGGCGGAGTTCGGGGGGCTTAGTCCACATTCATCAGTTTCTTCTTATACTCTCTTCGGTTTCGAGTACTATTGACGTTCTCGTCCTTGAGTGTCCAATCATTTTTTTCTAGGTCAGGGTTTCTCAAACTATTGACTCCACGAGTCCCTGTTAAAGTTTCCAGATGACAACAAACCCCTTAACTAACTTATTAACCCAAAAATAAAGCCAAAATATATTTTTACAGCAAATATACAATAATGGGTGGTGGGCTTGTTTCATGTTGCAAATTCAGAAAATTTTAGGAGTACCTTTTTGACTCGGTATCAAGTCGATTTCTGAATTTCGTTTTTATCAAATTGTGCCTGCCAGTCATAAAGCCAGTATTACGTAAATCTTGTCGTGAACCCCCAAGTGTCGAATGGCGAACGCCAAGCGGTTTGCGTACCCCACTTTGAAAAACCCTGATCCAGGTAGTTGGAACGTGGCCTTCCTCTGCCTCTACTTGCACACACTTCGCTTTGTATATCTGTTTC
>JACCPG010001797.1:0-19170 GCA_016069955.1 Drepana arcuata | reverse complement strand
GATCTCAATAAACAGTGTTTTTGTTAGTTGTGAGTAATTCTGCTATTTAACCGAATAATGGCGAAACCTAAGGCTTCCAGCCATGTTTGGTGATAAAAAAATACCTAAGGGTTCGTGGTGTGACTAATCACTGTAAGTTCAGAAAAACTCATTGGTACAGTTGGGATTCGAACTTGCGTTCTTAGTACCACAGGCAACTACTCGAACCACTCGGCCGCGACGGCTCTTTAATGTAATTAAATAAAATAAAATTTATGTAATTAATTGTCTTATTGTGTAAATCTGATATTGTGTGTATTATTTATGTATTTGTACTAACAAAATTATTAAGTCCATGTTTACTAAAAAAAAATCTGATTAAACAAAATAATAATAATATATAATAATTATTAATAAAGTACCATTAAGTGCTTGAATGTCATAGTATTAACTTGGGAACATCTGGGAATGGGAGATGGAATTAATTCACCTCCAAAACGGCTCTGAGTTATCGCTTATTCAAATTAACTACTACTCCAAGATACTTGAAGCGACAAGGGTTACATTATTATTCACAAGAGAATAAAATTACGTGCTTTTTGCTTGAAATATATCAACTGTTCACTTTGCTAATCACTGTACATAAGTTTAGTAAAAAACCCATTGGTAACTGCAACTTTTGCGTTGTAGGCTATATATATATATATGTAAAGAGAACTGTAGCTTTACTCTCTTGGCATACCCCTCGAGAGACTCGGCGTGATGATAGGTATGAGCTGCAACAACTCGAACTCAAACTCTCATATGAAGATAATAGGAAATCAAGAGCAATGACACGACACGTGACACACATATCCAACCTAATTCAAAGTGACGGTCGTCGGTTCATTGATTGGCTGAAACTTTTGCTATTGGGGACGAGGTATCATCTCTCTCTCCCATTCCGTCCGCTCAAATTAGTTTATATGGTCACTACTTTTGGCTTCATGATAGCACTTTAATATATTTCGGTCGAAAAGAGGGTCGTCGAGAGGAGGGCCGTGGTGGCCGAGTGGTTCGAGCAGTTGCCTGCGACGCAAAGGTCGCAAGTTCGAAGCCCGACTGTACCAATGAGTTTTTCTAAACTTAAGTACAGTGATTAGTCACACCACGAGCTTTACGGTGAAGTAAAACATCGAGAGGAAACCTGCATACTGTCTGAGAAGAAATTCAAAGGCGTATGTATAGTCGTGCTTGAGTAACGGCGATGGACTCGCCATCTGTCACGTTGGCACCTAATATACCTCTGGCGGAAAGTGGGTGTGTGGGTATTACCTACACACCTCTGCCTACCCCTTCGGGGACCCTTGTGGGAAGGCGTGAGGATATATTTGCGGGTGGTGTAGGGATAATTTCCTTGCATTTTATAGAAATATTAGATTTACATTTTATTAGTTATATAGTATATATATATATTATTATTATTATTATATATTATTGTATTTTATTATTTGTTTCAAATGACGATATCATCCGATGATGATTCTTTTCAGTCTATACATAATACGAGTTTGTCATCTAACGATAGTTACTGCTCTGTTTCTGCTACTGATACGCTTGGTGACCTTGTGCGAGAAAGCTTTCGCACACACTCCGGTCAGTCGTTTAATGTCTGTCACATTAATGCCCAAAGTATTCCCAGTCACTATGCTGAGTTATTAAATGTTTTCTCTAATACCAATGTTCACGCTATCCTGATTTCTGAGACATGGCTCAAACCTCAACTTTTGTCTACCACCTATGCTCTTCCCGGCTTTATTCTCATCCGTAATGATCGACTCGTGCGGAGGGGTGGTGGAGTGGCGATATATTTGCGTAGCGATTTACCATACAAAATTATCTCCACCTCACCCACTTCTACCTCTACTTCCGCTGAGTTTCTCTTTCTCGAGGTTTGTGTCAAGGGAGTGAAAGCCGCTCTAGGCGTAGTTTACTGTCCCCCTATGATCGAATATTTCACTGATATCGAATTAGTTTTTGAATCTTTAGGGTCTGAATATGCACATCACATTATCATGGGCGATTTCAATACTGATCTCCTCAATCCCTATTCTCCTCGTACCCAAAAACTTCAACGTTTAATCGACTCAACACATTTTAATATCCTGCCTCTTCAAGCAACTCACAGTAATGTTACCAGAGATGATACATGGTTGGATCTGGTCATTACTTCTACTCCCTCCCTCGTCTCCTCTCATGGTCAACATCCTGCTCCCGGTTTTTCCCATCACGACCTCATCTTTCTTTCTTACAACATAAAACCCCCAAAACTGCAGCCTAAAACTCTGCATAGGCGTTGTTTTGGGCGCATGGATATCGAGAAGTTACGCCTAGATGCTTCTCATTTAGATTGGAAATCCTTGCATAATGCTCCAACGGTAGATCAAAAGCTACAGATCTTCAACGAAGCCATCCTCAGCCTATTTGATGTTCATGCCCCTATAAAGAAAATTAGGCTGAAGCGTGCACCCGCACCTTGGCTGACTGCAGGGATTCGAATGGCGATGAGGCGCAGGGATCGTGCATTTCGCAAATTCAAAAGAGATCGTAGTGTAGAAACCTGGGATTCCTTTAAGAGGGCTAGAAATGTGTGCAATCAGATGATACGTAACGCTAAACGCCGCCACATCATCAACAATATTACTTCTTCTTCTCCCGCTGACATCTGGAAGTTCCTTGGAACTCTAGGTGTCGGAAAAACATGTCATTCTGGTCTTCCAATGGCGATTGGCTTAGACGACATCAATAAACATTTCACCTCCACCACTTCTTCATTGGATCGTCTAACCATGAGTCAGACGATTGACCACATTAATGGCTTACCTCTTCCCAACATTGGTTCATTTAAATTTTCTCCAGTGACACCGGATGAGATTAAAAAAATAATCCACGCTATCAAATCTAAGGCTGTGGGTTGTGACAATATAAGCAGATACATGATTATTTTAATCCTAGACCAAATACTTCCCGCGATCACGCATATCATTAACGTTTCCCTCGAATTAGGATCCTTTCCCACTTTATGGCGCAAAGCCTTTGTTCGTCCATTACCCAAAGTACCCAATCCCTTATTGCCTAACCATTTCCGCCCCATATCTATTCTCCCTTTCTTATCCAAAGTCCTTGAAAGCTGTGTTCATAAGCAGTTGTCTCTTTTTGTTCATAGTAATAATATTCTTAGCCCATTCCAATCGGGATTTCGATCTGGCCATAGCACAGTCTCCGCTATGCTTAAAGTGACTGACGATATAAGGTTGGGCATTGAGGATAAAAATATCACTGTGCTTGTCCTAGTGGATTTTTCAAACGCATTTAATATGGTCAGTCACGATATCCTTCTACCCATCCTCTCCCACTTTATGATCTCATCTGAATCACTGGAATGGTTCCGTTCATATCTTCAAGGACGCCAGCAGTCGGTTCACATAGATGATTCTTCATCAGGTTGGAGTGAAATAGGCTTTGGCGTTCCACAAGGCGGCATTCTTTCTCCACTTCTATTTTCATTGTTTATTAACCTTTTATCTTCAGAGCTTCAGTGTGCGTATCATTTGTACGCCGATGACCTGCAAATCTACTCTCAAGCCAGCATCCAGAATCTGTCACAAGCCATTGATGATATAAACCGAGATCTAGACTCAATTAAAAAGTGGTCTGATCGTTTCGGCTTGGTCGTAAATGTGGCCAAGACTCAGGCGATAATGGTTGGTGGATCCCGTATGCTAAGTAAAGTGGACGTAGCAGGAATGGCACCTATTGTTTTTGATGGGGCTACCATACCAATTAGTCCCACTGTCAAGGATCTCGGTTTGTACATCGATGCTACTCTTGGGTGGCAAGCGCAGGTCTCAGATGTGTGTCGGAAGGTGACCGGTACACTACGATCTCTTTATCGGTTAAGAAATCTTCTCCCTACCAAGACCAAAACAATGCTTGTGCAGACTTTAATCTTTCCCATGGTCGACTATGGTGATGTGTGTTATACCGACCTGAATGCAGATCTGCTCAATAAACTGGACCGACTTCTCAACAGTTGCATTCGATTCATATTCAATCTGCGTAAGTTTGATCACGTCTCTTCTTACCGCTCCCAATTAAGATGGTTACCTATTCGTCAGCGACGTAGTTTGCGGTCGTTGACTATGCTCTTCACTCTCCTTCACTCTCCTTCACTCTCCCAATGCTCCTTCTTATCTTACTTCTCACTTTCAGTATCGTTGCCGTAACCACGATATAAACTTACGCTCTGCCGACAATCGTCTCCTTCTCTGTCCTACTCATACTTCAAGCCTTGTTCATTCTTCTTTCCCTGTCCAATCTATTCTTCTTTGGAATGCACTCCCTCCGGAAATCAGGATGTGCAATAGCAGGGATACATTTAAAGCGAAAGTGAAGGAATACTACTACCGCCAAGTAGAAACAGAGTAATATTTATGTGTAATATATAATATGTATTATTATTTATGTATATAATTGTATATATATTTATATATATATATATATATATATATAGATATATGTGTATGTGTATGTAGATTTATTCTATTTATTATATTAGATGTATGATATTATTGTATGTTATATATGGCATATAATGTATGTTAATTAAATAAAACATGTTGGAATTTTATATTTCTCTATTGTAAATATCTTTTAGCCTGCCATGAATATCTCTACACCACCCAAAGGTTAACTGGTAGAGAATGCCTTCGGCATTAAGTTCGCCTTTGCAATAATGTTTGCAGGAAGTTTTAATAAAATAAAAAATAAAAAAAAAATATATTATTTATATTAAAAGAGGGTGTGGTTACACTGCCTACCCTTCTGACCTTTCTGGAAGGCGTAAAGATATAGTACAATATAATAAAACATATCCTTTGTAATTAATAATCCATTTCTGTGGCAAATTAGTTGCCAACAACGCAAATAACGCAAGTTCGAATCCCGACTGTACCAGTGAGTTTTCCTGAACTTAAGTACAGTTATTATTCATGCCACGAGCTTTACGGTGAAGGAAAACATCGAGAGGAAATCTGCATACGCTTGAGAAGAAATTCAAAGGCGTATGTATAGTTGTACTTGAGTAACGGCGATGGACTTAGATGGAGATTAATGGTGGTAGAGTAATAGATGGAGAAAAAACACAATTGTGATTATTTCGCCAATGTCATAATTTCTACAATTGTACTCTGTGTGTATGATGTACTGTTTAATATCGTGTACAATTAAGCATAATATATATTAAGAGCACAATATATATGAAGCATAATATATATGAAGAGATTCGCAAATCAACTGGCGTGAATGAGGGCGTGATTGTAAAGATGAAGAAAGGCATGTTACGTTGGTTTGGACACATAGAAAGGATGAGTGAAGAAAGATTGACGAAACAGATATACAAAGCAAAAGTGTGTGCAAGTAGAGACAGAGGAAGGCCACGTTCCAACTACCTGGATCAAATAGATCGGACTCTGAAGGACGGGAACGTTAAGAGTACTCGAAACCGACGAGCATGTATGAAGAGACTGATGAATGTGGACGAAGTGAAAGAGGTATGTAAGTCTAGAGAGAACTGGCGCTCTATACTCTCTGCCTACCCCGTTAGGGACTTGGCGTGATGATATGTATGTATGTATGTATATTAAGAAATTGTCGATATTGTATCGCCTTTTTCCCAATTGGCCAAGCGCGATAAACGATGTCAGTTTCTTGTCCGTATTTAATTATTTTCTTATCTAAGTTCTTACCACCAAAGACTGTAATAGCTTGCAGTTCATCGATCAAGATCCGAGTGGGTTTTAATTAACCACCCTCGTCGTGTCGCTGTCACGTTAAACTCTGTCTCTTTCTTGACGGACAGGGGTGGACATGACTAATTGACTGTTTTTACAGCCACGATGAAATCTCGCTACCCTGTTGGGCGGGTCTCAACGACCTCTCTGATGATCACACCTCTAAACGATATTACAGGGTTTCACGATTCATGTAAACAGGGTGTTTTATTAAGTAATATTTCTTGTTACAGGTACTCTTTGATGCTTCCGTTCTATATCCTGGTACACCTTTGCGGCAGAAATGACGCGGTAGGACTACCTTTATAAAAATAAAGGAATTTAAATGATTCAAAAGAAGTATCCATTGTCTTGCTTGAGGATCTATGGACTCGTCATCTGTCACGTTGGCTCTTACACCTCTCCCTACCTCGCCGGGGACCCTTTTGGGACGGCGTGAAGATATATTCATTGATATATACATACATAAATATCACCTTGCTTAGTCCCTCACAGGGTAGGCAGAGAGATTAAAACGCAAGTTCTCTCTAAACTTAAGACCTCTTTCGCTTCATTCACATTCATCAGTCACTTCGTATATAGTCGTCAGTTTCGTGAAATAAAAGGATTTTTATTTGGATCGACTTACATACTCACTAGCGAATATAAATTGTGTGTTACTATGATAAAATATATATCTCTTACATCAATATATAGTTTGAATATATTTAGTGAATAATTCATTTGGTTGGTGTACTCAGCTGAAAGCTAATCCCTGGAGTTACATGACATACAGGGCGGGCGAGGAGCTACTCAGAGAGTTATAAATAATTCAAGTTCAGTTTACGTTAACTACAGCCATGCTACATCAGTTTACTCACGTCGTGAGACCCGTGTGCATTATGTCGCCTGTTCGGTAAAGATTTGTTCAAAAACTTGTTATCTTCCCATGTTTGTACCAGGAACGGTTGGTCAAAATGTATTATAGCTGCGTGAAACTGGATCTATTTCGTAGATTTTTCTCTTAGTTTATTTATGAATATGTTTATTCTGTGTTAATCTGTCTCAGTGTTAATTTTCGTCAACATTCGTTGTGTAGTGAAACATCCTCACAAACTTTCGCATTTGTAATATGATTAGAATACAAGTAGGGTCCTCGGGAAGAAAGTTTATTTATTATTATTAAATCCTAACGCCTTCCCACAAGGGTCCCCGAAAAAGTAGGCAGAGGTATATAGGTAATACCCACACACCCACTTTCCGCCAGAGGTATATTATATTATATTATACCAATACTATATACTATAATATTATAAAGCTGAAGAGTTTGTTTGTTTGAAAGCGCTAAGTTACGAAAATATCATGTATGAGAGAATTGTTCCTCTTCGAAAGTTCTAAAAAAAAGTCCGCGACAGCATATGTCTATCTTTTAAGATTGACTCACCTTTTTTATGGCAATTAAGTCCGCGATAACCTCCTAAACAACTTAACCGATTTCAATAAAATTTGCACACCGTGTGCAGTTTAATCGAACTTAAAAGATACGATAGCTTATATCACAATTGGACCCGATAGGTGGCGCTGCGATCGTGTTTCAGGAAATTTTAATTTTTTTACCGGGCGAAGCTGGGCGGAACAGCAAGTTTAACAATAAATACAATACACGGCACACAAAAACTTTGAAATTATTCCGGTATGCCGTACACTCTGCTCACTAATTAGGCATAGGCGACATATGCTGTTCGATTTTTAAGTTTTAAACATTACTTAGCTAAGTAGGTTAAAAGTAGTTACATTAAAGTAAGTTACAAACAAACAAACAAAGGCATAAGAAACAAATGACAAGCACATTTCATCGGTCACCTAGATTAATTCGTAGTAGTGGTAGGCTTAGTTTTACGAACGAATTTTCTTAGACGTAATTAAACAAGAAATAATGTCTAGAGAGCCGATGCAAAACATTAAAATAGTGGTAGTAACAGGAACTGGACAATAGACTAGCGAGTTAGTTGGTTGTAGTACAGGTCATTGAAGCATCTCGAGAGAAAGAAGGATGTTAAGAAACCTATTCGATCGCTGTTTGTGCTATACTCACGTGTTTATTTCAATCATCAGACATGCGACAGACGTAGAAAAACAATTTGCTTGGGAATAATTATCAGAAAAGAAAATAACGCTACGGAGTAATCCAGGTCATACAACGACTGTATGACAAAAACAGGTCACCTTCATCATACAATATTGTGTGACCCTCGACTATAAATATGCGAGCCGGTGGCTTGTTTATCTTGCAAGTGACATTAAAAGTGCGGACAAGAGTGGTAGGACTCGCGCGTCAGGGTTCCGTACAGCTTCTGTCAGATGAAAAAAAAGTATTACATTTGTTAAACCGACATTGTTGTTTAGTTTATTTTAAGTATATTATTTATGCGTGATTAGTCACACCACGAGCTTTACGGTGAAGGAAAACATCGAGAGGAAACCTGCATACGTCTGAGAAGAAATTCAAAGGCGTATGTATAGTCGTGTGTATACGTGGCGTGACTAATCACTGTACTTAATTTCAGAAAAACTCATTGGTACAGTCGGAATTCGAACTTGCGATCTTTGTGAGCAACTACTCGAACCACACGGCCACCACGGCTTCCTTTCAATAATTGTTATTCATTTTTCTACTAGAATGTCAATCAAAAGCAATATTAATTGAGTCCTACCAAATTCTACCAATCAATTGTTTCATCAATTCTAAATAACTTTCTAATCCTACCAAAACTAATCTTGGGTTTATTGACTGTTTGACACAGGTTTGTTTCGAAACATTTAGACAGGTTGGATGGGTACTCAACCCAATCAAAATTAATTTAGTAGGGTTAAAACTGTCGTATTGATAAAATTTGTTCTTCAACTTATCCCCCTCTTCTACCTTCACCTCTCGCCATTAACGGGGAAATCCCTATAATGTAGAACCACAAAGTTTCCTTCCGCGAATGCTCAGGCTGTGAAATGAGCTCCCGTTGAATTTTCCCCTAGGGGGAACAGCATGGAGCTCAAGAAAGTTGTGAAAAGATTCCTTCATGGTCGGCACGTGAGAGATACCCCTGGTTTTGCAAGCGTCCATACAACGGCGATGGTAACCGTTTACCATCAGGCGAACTACATGCTGGTTTGCCACCTATGTTGTATAAAAATAATAAGTGAAACGACAAACCTAACATCTACATTACCCCTTATTTGCATTACATCAATAAAATGCATCTCCAGTTAATAAATAATACTGTACGTATGTTGTAGATAGTGCCATCCACGTAGACGCGCCCCACCATCTTCTAGTCGAGGGGGTTGCGGGATGCGGGCCTATGACCCGAGTCTATTAATTGTAGTGTGCGTGTGCACTCATGGGTAATCAGTGTGTACCAACAATACTCGAACATTTGTGAAAGGTTGCACACTTACACTATCATCTATGAGGAAGAATAGTGGGGCGCGTCTTTGTGGATGGCACTGTCTATATAAAGAATCAGTGTTGAAGAAGGCTTCAGGGCACGATGGCTCAAAAGCCGCTTCCTTTTAATCTTATATACAAATTTACGCGAGTAAAACCTCGAGGCGCAGCCAGTCTAATAATCTTGTAAATACACTCATTATTCAAGAGTTCTTCATAGTAGCGCTTGAATAGAGATCTTGTTTGTATACAAACAACGCACCAAAAAACTAAAGAGACTAGTCTGTATTTCAGAATGTAACTTACGCGAGCGTAAGTTTGTTTCAAAATTAATATGAATAAAAAATGGTAGAAGTTGGCCGCCTCCTTCGCGGAATATATTAGAGTAGCAGGACGTGAAATGAAAATATATAGACTAGTTTTTGTTCTTCGATTGGAAACGGTGTTATTGCAGCTCTTATCCAAATAGGCAAATTTTTGGCAACGTGGTATCTTTTTGCAAGCACCCTTGCGACATTTGTGTTTAATATACTTTATACATGTTGTATAAAAGGTCGACCAAGATAATAATAATAATAATTTGCACCTCTCTCATACAAAGCCAACTGTCTATACTCTTACGTTTAGCTGTAGGTTTTTAAAAGCACAATGACCGTATTTTATTTATACGAACGGAAGAGTTTTGGTAACAGAGTGATTCGAGAGAGAGCCAGCAAAACTACAAATGAGTATTTCTGAACGTTAATACCTACGTGATTAGTCACCGCGAGTTTTACTGTTTTTTTTTTATATACAACAAGAGTGGCAAACAAGCATACGGCCCACCTGATGGGAAACGGTTACCGTAGCCTATTTACGCTCACGATACCGAAGTATCACTTGCGCGTTGCCACTCTGTGTTCGGAGAGTTATAGTGTGATGGCAGCATAATGGGTTTAATCCCTCTGCTTCCAACAATGTAAAAATCCTCCCGCCTCCCTAAGGAGCTAATTACTGGAAACCTTATTCACCGCGTAGGAACACAACACAATAAATTGTGTTATTTGGCTACGGACTTCTATAAGGTGGAGGTCCTGCCCCAGTCGGGCAGCTCCAAATTCGAACGGGAAACTCGTTATGCCCTACCTCTCTTAAAATTGTGATGGAAAAGTTGTGAGAAAACCTGCATTCGTTTCAGAAGAAATTCAAAGCCAGTATATAGAAACGGCGAGGGACTCGCTATCTGTCTCGTTAGTACCTAACATATATCTAAGGCGAAAAATAGGTGTGTGTGTACTATACAACTCCACCTACCCCATTGGGGACCCTTTACGCTAGGCGTGAATATATGTTATTATTTTTACTAAATACTAAAGGCAGCTAAGTTAATTGAAAAAAAAAAGTAATTACAATTTCCTTTAACCGACCATAAATGGTTTCACTGCCCTCAACAGTTTAAACATATTTCAAGCCAATTTATATGATATCTAAAACTAATAATATTAGTAGCATGAATCAAATTTAACTTGCCCAAAACAATTTATGCGAGCTTTAGGCAAACTGTTATTTGTAACGAGTATTTGGACATACAATACCTATCGATTCAACAATGATTCGGTTCTTTGCTAATTTTATAATTAATTGATATTAAAGGTAGTCGACCTTTCATTTTATTTACCCGTTAATAAAGTCAGTATAGTGATCGTAAAAGAAATATACTATTAACAGCAGCGATGTGTTTGAAAGGTTTCTAAACATAGATCACTTGTGTATATGTCTGCGTCTGTCTGACAGATTGGAAACGGAATATGGACGTACTTTAATCTCTATCTGAAAGCATTGCTTTGCTTAATGTGCTCTCACTGAGACACATGCCTTCCGGGAGGACATCACAAGGTCAGTTAAAAAAACACCATTTAATCATTGGAGATCTTTAGAAACTTACTGATACTCCTAATTTGAATCGAAGAGTGCAATATAAGCGAATACTTACTCAAAATAATAAATACATATAACATTTTGCATATAATATATATATATATAGATATAAATAATATATATATCTTAATATATATAAAAATAAATCTCGTGTCACAATGTTTGTCCTCAATGGACTCCTAAACTACTTAACCGATTTCAACCAAATTTGCACTCCATGTGCAGTTTGATCCAACTTAAAAGATAGGATAGCTTAAATCGCAATTGGACCCGATAGGTGGTCCAATTGCGATTGGACCACCTATCGGCGCTGCGATCGTGCTACGGGCAATTTAACTCTTTCACCCAAGCAAAGCTGGGCGGGACAGCTAGTTTATTTATATTTCTTCCCCGTTGTATGTAAGTTTGAATTCTGAGGTACCTTATTTCGGATTTAGTTTTTGGAATAATAAAAATCATATATTTATTGTTAATTCAGCTAATAACAGATTTTATCTCTCATACTTCAAATCATCAGAACCATTACCATTTATAATATAGGATAGATACTATGTTCGTTTTGAACCAGTATTTAAAAATTATTGGTTTTCTCAAGCAAAATGTTTGTGGCAATAAGTGGCTTATGTCCATTTAAAGGTGCTATTTACGTATCAAAATTTCAAATTTCTCAAAAAGCGGGCGTGAGTCCTCACCGGACATACAGACAGACAGCCAGCCCTGTACTTGTATCGATTTTCTTCATCACACCAGAATTCTACACCCACAGTGCGGAATGTCAAACGTTTTTATGTTAATATCCGGATTCGGTTCTTCGAATATGGGCATTTACTTCTGAAGCTGGATGGCATTCCGACAATGTCAAGGATCGTCGGCTAGAACTCTAGAAATAGTCGTCTAGAAATAATTTGCGGTTATCGGTCGGGCTGACGTCCGAGGCATGCAATATCGTTGGCAATATTCAAAATATCGACCGTTGGTATGCAACACCTGAGTTCACTGTATTGCACGACGCGGGTTGTGCTGAACTGAAACTCTAAAAAAATAACATACATACATACATACATATAATCACGCCTCTTTCCCGTAGGGATAGGTAGAGACCACTTCTTTCCACTTGCTACGATCCTTACATACTTCTTTCGCTTCGTCCACTTTCATTATTCTCTTCATACATGCTCTTCGGTTTAGGGTACTCTTGACCTGACCTTTTTTCACGACGTCCCTAATTTGGTCTAGAAACGTCGTAAAAAAATTAATATTCTTTATATTGTTGCTCTTTCATTTTGAGTTTTCAACTTTCACCGAGCTTGGTATGGTTTTTCTCATATGCCAGTTACCATGAAAGTACCAATGGTTTTACTATAAATACTCTCATTTCCATGAGATTATGTTCAATGTTAATGCAATATAGAAATAAATTTCATATCAACATAAGTTAAAAGCCGTGCTGGCCGAGTGGATCGAGTAGTGCCTGCGACACAAAGATCACAAGATTGAATCCCGACTGTACCAATGAGTTTTTCAGAACTTAAATGCCGTGACTAGTAATCTTTACCATGTAAGAAAACAACGAGAGGAAACATTAATACATCTGAGAAGCAATTCAAAGGCGTATGTATAGTGGATGTATGGGTATTACCTATACACCTCTGCCTACCCCTGCGGGGATCCGTATGGGAAGGCGTGAGGATATATCAACATAAGTTAAGTGTAAATTGTTTCAATTCGAAGTGTTTACAGCGTAAGCCCAAGAATTCTAAAACCCGGTCTAAAGTGAAAGTGTCGTATTAATGCATCAGTTAATAGCTAGTTGTTGTACAAACTCCAAATAAATACTTAGTATCAAGAATCCACGTAATTAGGTTTCTTATAATGTACTCACAATATTACGATGACAGACTGCAATTAGCAATTCGTTGGCCGAGCGAGCGTGAAAGTTTTTAAGACTACAATACTTTTATTCCAAATTATTTTATTAAATAAAGAGCCGTGGTAGCCGAGTAGCTCGAGAAGTCGCCTGCAATGCGAAGATTACTAGTTCGAGCCCAGAATGTACCTTTCAGAATTTACTTTGTACTTTAATATTCTCACATCTTCCCACAGCGTCCTCGAAGCGGTACGCAGAGGTGTACATAGATGTAATACCCACACAAGCACTTTCCGCCAGAGATATATTTTAGATTGCTACGTGACAGATGGCGAGCCTTAACTCAAGCACGACTATAAATACGTACTTTAATTTCATCTCAAGCATATACAGGTTTCCTCTGGATCCTTTCCTTCGTCCTAAAGCTCTTTTTTGGACGACTAAGTCGGAGGTAAGGACGATCAGTCACATTTGCACTTATATATATATATATCTGGCAAAGAGAGAGACTGTCGAAGATACATTTTATTATCGTTGATATTCATGACCCATACCATTAGTACATAATAAAATACATATATCTCGACTTTCGTTCCTCATTCGCTTCGTCACTTCATTCATGCTCGCTGGCGTTTGACTCTCTATGCCCACCCCACGAGGGCATGATAATATAATTCATACATCTTACTATATTCTTATCTACTATCAATTATAATTAACTAACGAAGTACTGTAGAAATAAGGACGACATCTTAAATTTAACGGGTACAAATACCTACTCTCACTTTGACAAAATTAGTCGTGAGTTGAGTGTCATTACTTAAATTAAAATGTATGCTTCAGGCCGGAGACATCAGTTACACTCACATTAAACATTCACTAGAATTGCCTTTGTCACATTAAACTGGAAACATATTCCTTGCGCTGTCAACCTTGGCGTGTGTCGCTTTAGGGCTACCACGTGAAAATTATTACACGGATTTATTATTTCAATGTTGTGAGATCTTGTTTCTGAACGATTTTCTTTACTGATTTTATTTAATTAATAATTTACGTTTGATACGTCGATTTGTCAAACTGGTGATGTAAAACCCAATTATTACGTTACGAGTCTAGACGTTACGTACTAGAATTACTCAGTCGAGACGTTTCTCCTGGTTCTATTGCTTTTATGAAGAATTAAATGTGACGTTATGAACACGTGATGAAGGGCCTCTACATCGAAAAAAAGCGACAATAGGTTCAATGTCATGTAATTAAAAATATTATAAAACGTACAGACGACTACGCCATGGTGACGTACATACACACACATACATACCATCAGGCCGAGCCCCTAACGGGGAAGGCAGAGGGAGAAGGCGATCGTCCGATCGATTTAATCCATGTAGTTGGAACGTGGTCTTCCTCTGCCTCTTGCACACACTTTTGCTTTGTATATCTGTATCTTTCTTCAGTCATCCTTTGGTGGTCAACTGGTCATGGTGACGTGCTACACACATATATGTATATATGGATGTGGAAATGTTGAAATTTAAGTGAATCAACGAAATGCTGTTTGCTTGAGGCAGGTATGCGGCACCAAACAAAGGCCGTCCCAAGCTAATAGTCGAGCATGGCAGCTTAAGCGTGACTGATTCACACTTTGTTACGATACAATCACTTTCGTTGACAAAAAAGTGCAAGTATATTGATTCGCCAAACATGCGTGTAATTTCGTAGCACACGAACGAGCATTAGGCGGCAATTGAAGTATACCACAATAAATAATTTCAAACAGCATGCATAAAAGACCAGTACCATTTG
Organism: Drepana arcuata; assembly: GCA_016069955.1. Lineage (NCBI taxonomy): Eukaryota > Metazoa > Arthropoda > Insecta > Lepidoptera > Drepanidae > Drepana > Drepana arcuata. The sequence continues at coordinate 4,349 of JACCPG010001797.1, read as the reverse complement.
TCGCTATCTTCAGTTTGATGGGGTGACAAGGGGTCATCATATCGTGTGCCAGCACAGCGTTTGGGTATACGTTCACTGATGCATATGCGGAATGCGTATTTGCTATTATAGTGGTCAAGATATGTGCTATACTGATTGTTTATTTTTACTATGGCATAGATTGTCACACATGATTTCCGATATTATATCGGACATACAATACGGCTTTACGGTGAAGGAAAACATTGAGAGGAAACCTGCATACGTCTGAGAAGAAATTCAAAGGCGTATGTATAGTCGTGCTGGAGTAACGGCGATGGACTCGCCATCTGTCACATTGGCACCTAATATACCTCTGGCGGAAAGTGGGTGTGTGGGTACTACCTATACACCTCTGCCTACCCGTTCGGGGAAGGCGTGAGGATATATTATTATTATACATATATATATATGTCATACTAAGTCTAAACTGAATAGTATTAGTGAAGTGTATAGAGTATTTATTGTACCATAATTATGATACCATAGACGATAATAACAAGTAAAACTGGCGCGTACCATAGATTCAAAATGGCGCGTAATTAAAATGTCATCTGGGAAAAACAGTTGACAAACATTCAGTCAATACACGAGTTCTCTTACGGAACGCTCACTTGTTTTCTTATGCTTGCAACTCATAGACTTCTCAATAATATTTTTGTAGTGAGTAATTATTTAGGTTAGCTACCTGACGGATTATTTTCGTTGTGAATTCAAAAGCCACGGTGGCAGAGCGTTCGAGTAGTCGCCTGCAACACGAAGACATACATAATATTCACATAAAAAAGTTTCTTCCCAGCACTTCAATATAGTGATGTATCACACTACAAGCTTTAGTGTATAGTTAACATCTGTACGTTGAGAAGAAATTCTCAGAAGTAGGTATAGTCGTGTTGAGAAACGACAACGGATTCGCCATCTGTCACGTTGGAACCAATTATAGCGAAAAGAGGACGTTGTTGACAGACAGAGGTGTCTAACCATATTCCACATTTGAACCACCCGAATTTGAATTCTATTTTTAATTTCCTGTAAGGAATTTTGTCTTTGGTACAGCGTCCGAAATTTAATTTCATGTTTTTAAAAGAGCTTGTCTTTGTTACATATACTGAGACGATTCGGAATTGTTCTGTTATTCGTCGAAAAAGTTCCTACAGGCAACCCTAATTATCGTTAACCGTTCGACTGTCGCTTGCATAATGGATCGTCGTAAATTGACTACTATATATGTTATTAGCACGATATTGGTGGCCGAAGCTTAATGGTGCGATGCGATTGCGACGCACGCGCGGTATTAAAGATCTCTTTATAAAGGCAAAACACAATTATACGAGATTCCTTCAGTTTTTGGTTCTTATTGAATTCTAATTTTGAAAGTCGTTTCATCCTAACATGTGAAAGCTTGTGAGGTATTTTGTTTCTCAATCACGCCAGAAAGACAGATCGAAATTTGGTAGAAATCTTGCCAATAGTAAGGATTACCATTTATGATATGTGTAACAAAAAAAAAACGAATGTAAGCATATTTATCAGGAACCCACTGGACATATTATTATTATGGACATATTACAATATCGATATATTATTTTTGTACTTAGGCACTTAAATTTTATATATCTATAGATATATACGTTAATTGCCTATACGAAAGCTTAATATATTCACGTGCGATCAGGAGCGTGTCACGTGACCTATTCTTGTCTATAATTCAACCTGGCCGCGTCTGCGCCTCTGCATATCGAGAAGACTGCTATAATTGTGTGCCGTCCCGGTTACTTGGATTTAAGGGCCCTCATTTATTCATGGTGCCGGGGTCGGTTCACGCTCCGTATAATGCGATTTATTTGTGTAACCCATGCATGTTTGATGAATATTACGGAGGCGAACGGCGCTTCATCGTAGGCGATAGAGACGATGTCACAACAACAAAGGCCATGGGGGCAAAGGAGTATGCACTTTATGCACGTCTAATACGAGTTGATATCGTACTGGCGGCACGTAGCATAGCGAAAATAATAATTAATCCTTACGAAACGATTAATAGTTTACGCGGTAAAATTATGGTGGATTTAAAAATGATTAAATTAACAAATTGGTAATAATAATTACAGTATTATATTGTAGTCTTTTAATGCTCTGAAAATGGTTTGTTACTGATACCCGTGGTGCCGCAAACCAAATGAATACTAAGACAATAAAACTGTTTTAATTTAATTGACAATATCTGCTTACATAATTATATTTTTAAGTTAGGTAAGTATAGAGTGGTGTTAATCTGTTCATGAACAATTGCTTGACAGATTTAAAAGAGAATAAAAGTAGGTTGAGAATGAATGAGTTACCTACTCGTCAAGTGTTTTATGTATGCTGATGACCAAGTATTACTTGCGTCTACGGCCGAGGAGTTGCAAGAGATGGTAACTGCTATGAGTGGAGCTTTTATTAGAAAGGGAATGAAGATGAATGTAAAAAAGACGAAGGTATTGGTGTTTGAAAGAGATGAGGCAGTGTCAGAGTGTAATATCGTGATTGGAGATGAACAAATTGAACAGGTAAATGAGTTTGTGTATCTGGGTTCAAAGTTTACAAGAGATGGAAAGTGTGAGAGTGATATTGAAAGAAGAGTGAATGCAGGAAACATGGTGAATGGGGCTTTGCACTCCTTCATGGGCAGTCGGAATGTGTCTTTTAAGGCCCGTTTGGCTGTGCATGGGGGAGTGTTGGTTCCGACACTCATGTACGGAAGTGAAAGTTGGGTATGGCAGAAAAAGCATGAAAGCCGAATAAATGCAGTTGAGATGAGAGCGTTAAGAAGTATGATAGGAGTTAAGCTGAGTGACAGGATAAGAAATAGTGAGATAAGGAAACGTTGTGGTCTGAAATAAGATGTAGTGACAAAAATTGAGAAAGGTATGCTGAGATGGTTTGGCCATGTCGAGAGAATGAATGAAGAACGATTGACGAAAAAAGTGTATAAGGCGCATTGATGTATAAAACCTCATTGATAAGGCGAGTGTGAATGAAAGTGTTGGAAGGGGTAGACCTAGGCGGACGTTTCTAGACCAAATTAGGGACGTCTTGAAAAAAAGTCAGGTCAAGAGTACCCTAAACCGAAGAGCATGTATGAAGAGAATAATGAAAGTGGACGAAGCGAAAGAAGTATGTAAGGATCGTAGCAAGTGGAAAGAAGTGGTCTCTGCCTACCCCTACGGGAAAGAGGCGTGATTATATGTATGTATGTATGTATGTATGTAGAGTGGTGCTTGAGTACTGGCGATGGACTCGCCACCTGTCACGTTGGAACTTAAAACTGTAACTCCGGCGGATTACCACACAACCGGGTATAACATACACACTCCCTTGGGGGAAGGCGTGAAGATATATTATATAAACTAAACTTGCTATGTTTACAAAACTTATGTGCCTATAAGTATGTTTTTTTTACCACAAGAGTGGCAAACAATCTTACGGCCCACCTGATGGGAAACGGTTACCGTAGCCTATTTACGCTCACGATACCGATATCACTTGCGCATTGCCACTCCGTATTCGGAGAGATATAGTGTGTTGGCAGCATAATGGGTTTAATCCCCCCAAGGAGCTCATTACTGGAAACCTTATTCACCGCGTAGGAACACAACACAAAAAATTGTGGTTTTAGGCTACGGACTTCTGTAAGGTGGAGGTCCTGCCCCAGTCGGGCAGCTCCGAATTCGAACGGGAAACTCGTTATGCCCTACCTCTCTTTACCCTATATATAAATACATGTACTTATATACCTACGTACTCGAAACCGACGAGCATGTATGAAGAGACTGATGAATGTGGACGAAGCGAAAGAGGTATGTAAGTCTAGAGAGAACTGGCGCTCTATACTCTCTGTCTACCCCGTTAGGGACTTGGCGTGATGATATGTATGTATATACCTACGTATGTTGCCGCTTCTCGCTTATAAACAAACCCGACCTGAAACTCCTGAATACTTTACAATGCAGCTACGACTTTGTTTTCTGTATTCGTTGCTCTGAGTAATGCTTCCTTACGGTATTATTAACTTTCTATTTTCATCAAAAAGTGAATTTCAAAGAATTCTTCCGCCCTGTTTTGGTATTCTCCTTTGTATGGTTTTCACGTTCAATGTTATGCTGATATATTTATGTTGCAGCGTTGTTATTTTGGTATTCAAATTATTTGAATGAACTCCTACTGTGTTATGAAAATAGTTGCGAGGGATTCACAAATCTTGAGCCGTCTTTTGCCTATGTTTTGTTCGGTACAGTATTGTTGGGGTCACAGGGATCTCATTAAAGGAACACACCCGCTTTTCTCCT
>JACCPG010001793.1:0-10185 GCA_016069955.1 Drepana arcuata | reverse complement strand
AAAATAAAGTGGTTTAAGTGTATTAAAACATAGTTTACAAATAAAGGTTGTTTTGTATACCTTGGCTTTTCTTCTGCATGTTAAGCTATCAGGTAGCCCATTCAATAAGCAGTCCACCAAATCTCCACCGTCACTATTCACTATGCGCCTCGCTAAGAGCTTCAAAATCTAAAAAAACATACAATGTTATGGAAGGAAAACAAACAACTGATAAAAAGATGCTTAAAGCCCACCTTCTCTATATTTGAACTACAGAATTCTCGTAGCTCTTCTCGTTTATTATGTGCATGTCCTAATTCTTTAAGTGTGATAAAAATATCAGAAGTATTCATAGTTCAATCTTAATGTACAAAATCTTGAGAGATAATTTGTTGAGTACTTTAAGTATCCATAATACCACCTTTTCTTACAATTCTCACACTATTATTCTATATGAATCATAAAACAACAACAATTAACTGGATTTAAATTTACATTACATTGCATATCATAATATATATTCAGAGTTGCAATGTGATAACTAGAAAACGAATAAAGCAAAGACTACTATTTTTAATAGGTACTTGAATAAAGTTCCGCGAAACCGCCGAAATGTGTTTTTTCTTTCGTTACCTTTGTTTGTAATAGATAAGCCAAAGCCAATGACTATGCAGCCTAGCTTTAAATAATTTCAATGTTTAAAAATTTCAATAGATGTTTAAATTAAAATATATGTCACGATGCAAATGCATGGCAAAGTGGGAAATAAAAATGTTTAGTATGCAATAACCGGGGAAATTGGATTAAATTATTTCGTAACTGTTTCATTTTTATTGTTTTAATATTCAAATTCATAATAATTAAAGTCGAGCTTCGCAACACTCGTGAGTGAATCGTGAGACAGTATACATTGTAATTTGTAATCTTTGATCGTGAGCGTCGTGCAACTGGAATAGTTGCGTTGCCTTGCGCAAGATAGAGACAAATTTCATAAGATGATACCCAACATTCACTAGTTGGAGAGGCACCTGAAGAAGATGAAGAATATTCATGAAATAAATATGTGGAATGTTGTTAAACATTAGGGGATATAAATCTTGACAATTAATGTATTACTGTAGTATAATAGTGTATTACTTTATATACATTTATTGGATATATTATGATGCAAATAAGAAAGGGATATTAAAGATTAAAAAAACAAAAAATGAGAATGATTACGATAAAGAGGCTATATCCAGTTTTGCTAGATGTATAGTCTCTTTGGATGAAATCGTTTGTAATTTTTTTCAAATTTCGAAGGTATTGCTATATTTTCACAAAACAGCTGACTTTCAAGAACGAATTACTAATTAGGAAAAATCATTCAGCACATACCCATAATACATCATTGGCACATACACACCTCGGCCTACCCCTTCGGGAACCCTTGTGGGAAGACGTAACGATATAAATATGAATGCCATCAGTTTCTGGTAGACCTATATGTATGCATAACTAAAAGCCCTATATAATACTCTAATCTAGGTCTACAACTGATACCCTAAGCCGAGGTTCGTACTCCACATGGGTTGCCCTTAGCTGTGTAGCTTAGAAATAAAGTGCCTGGCTGGAGGCCTAGGTCTCGCCATAGACCGGTTAAGTAGCAAAAGTTCCTGGAACTCACGCTACGAGAGACAATACAAAAAAAAAAAAACTACAACTGATGAATATTTACGGCATCCAATTTCAACCCCGAATATCATAGAATAAGTTTTAAAAAAACCTTGGTGTGCACTGCGTGACGTTCTCACCCCAATGATACAAATTATAAATATATAACTTATTAACCGACCATATTTCTAGTATGAATCAAATTGAAAATTACAGTTTTTACGGGGGTTACGGGGCTTACGGAACACAGATAATAATGAATTTCATTCATTCACTTTTAACATTTTTGTTTGGTTTGAATGACGTCACCCGTTCTGGACCTGGTCAGTCAGTCAGTTCAGTTCAGTTGTGAGTTGATCAGTCAGACTAAAAGCTATGTTTAGTTAGTTTTGTAATTTGTTTAACAAGAGGACTGATATTTTATTGAAACGTAAGTGCATTTTTGTGGCGTACGGTGCTTATTAATTGGAAGAAATGTGTACGTGAGGTGTATTATTTGTAATGTAAAGTCACTGGTACCTGAAAGCAACACGTTTTTTATTCAATCAAGACATCGAAACGACATCCAGCGTTACGTACGTTACGTTACTTTTGGCGGCATCACATGAACATACCGAAATAGAATTGCTTGTGCAATAACATTGGTGTATCAAAAAATTGGTGAATCCTAGTAACAAGCTGACCGGTCTGTTTGGGGCAGCTATTCAATTTCAAATATTACTGATAATGGTAGCTAAACAGTGATAAAGAAAAAACAAAAGCTTTAAATATGGAGAACTCAACGGTCAGCGGATTGCGGTCAAGGTCTCGATCGAAAACACCCTACTTGCGGTCGAGTTGTGACCATGAGAACTGCGACGAGGGGGCGGAGGAACACGTACACCATAAAACTGGACGCAAAACGCCCGTGAAGAGGAGCACGCCAGTCAAGTAAGCTGCATATCAGTTATTTCCTACTTCTATCTACTTCATGTTGATGAAACCAGATGAAACTCAGTAAATTGATAGTTTTTTTTTTACTTTTAACAAATAAATCAATGTCTGCCAGTTCTTAACCATTTAAACATAAGTGTGTTTTAGCCCTGTGCTAGCTTATGTTTAATGTGTAAATATAATCAGTTCTCTATGCTTACAGACCTCTTTCCTTACATCAACATGCATTAGTTTCTTCAATTAAACTTGCAGTTTCACATACTTTTAATACTGAAGAATTTAAAATGAAAGAATTATTTTTTATTATTATTATTTATGAATTCTTGATCAAATTTGATCAAGAATTCTTCAGTATTAAGAGTATGTGTATAGGTATAGAATAAGGGGCCTACTATCTTTATCAATGAAATACTAAATACTACTATCTAGTGTAGTTTAGTAACTTTTATGATGCTTAGTATGTAAGTATTTGGTTGTGATACTTACATGTTATTAAATAAATAATGATTTTTACATTATACTCTGCATGATGATATATCATGCAGAGTTCCTAGCGGGGTAGGCGGAGACGGTAGAGTGCCAGTTCTCTAGACATACATATATAGCTCTTTCGCTTTATTATGATAAGACCTTAAACATTCTTACAACATCAATAAAACCACAGCAAGGTTAAAATTTACATACTACTAATGCATAGCATAGTTGTTTACCAATGACATCACAGCTGTGACAAAACATGAGGTCACTAATGGTATTCATGCCTTGTGACCTTACAGTTACCATCAAAAGCTGGCTGTTTATCTCTGGCAGAAATATTCTTTACAAGGCAATAACATGATTATGCTCCTTTTGACAGCTGTAAGTAATTACATTATAATAGATTTTTATAAGAAGCCTGTGATGAATTAATGTTGGTAGAATGAATGAAGTAAAAAAAATAGTTTCCAAAATTATTTTCAGCCAAACTGCTTGTAAACTATCAAATATGTCACATAAAATATATGTGTCTAGTGGAAAGTGGGTGTATGGGGTATACTATCTATAACCTCTTCTTCTCTATGAAGAGACTGATGAATGTGGACGAAGCGAAAGAGGTATGTAAGTCTAGAGAGAACTGCCTCTCTATACTGTCTGCCTACCCCGTTAGGGACTTGGCGTGATGATATGTACTGCCACGGGACCCTTGTGGGTAGGTGTGAGGATATAACATTTCTTAAGAATCAGAAAAATTAAGAAGAAACACTAGGAAACGTAATACACATATGAATAATAAATAATTTCATTATACATACTCTAAATGAAAGTAATACCTAGAATTGGGACCTTGATGGCAGGAAGACTGATAGCTCCTGACCTTACCCTGCAATGATAAACTACACTCTTTATTTTAATTGTACTCAAGTATCTCTTACTCACAATATAATTGATTACCTTAATTAACTAAGAGCTATTACAGATTATTTGGTTTGTTATGTCTTAAGAGTTGGTATATATTTAGATTTAATGGAAGTGAGTTATTAGAAGAAACTTAATCCTTAATTAAAATCGCAAACGCTGGCTCAACCCTACGAGATAGAACAACTTTACGGTAAAGGAAAACATCGAGAGGAAACCTGCATACGTCTAAATAGCAATTGAAAGGCGTATGTATAGTCGTGCTTGAGTAACGGCGATGGACTCGCCATCCGTCACGTTGGCACCTAATATACCTCTGGCGGAAAGTGGGTGTGTGGGTATTACCTATACACCTCTGCCTACCCCTTCGGGGACCCTTGAGGGAGGGTGTGAGGATATATTATGTATACAATAATCTCCATGTACTATGTAATACTATGCAGATCTATCTAAGGCTATCTAACTATATGATAAAACAGCAAAATGGAGTTCTGTTGAACTTTTTTGCGTTGTTTTTTCGATCTTTTGATCTTTAAAGAGATGACTGATAATTTGACATTTATTTAAGTCTACAGTACATACATCTGTACTTGGACGCAAGCTGTTATCCGAAAACGGTATCATAAAAAAACAAGTTCCTTGAAACCGAAAGTAGTTAGTCGAGAGATAACATTGTTTTGTGAGTTGCCTTAAGCTTCTGCCAATTACATTTACGTGTATATAAATGAGCTATATACGTGTAAATAAGTCATTTGTAAGTTGAGTACTTCTTGTTCATTTAATAATGAAGAAAAACTCTTTATTTAAAAGTTTAAGTGAGTTTAGTAAATTCATCCCCATACCTTGGAACCACAAAGGTCTCACACGGCGCGGTCCTAAAGGAGTTTCCTTCCGCGAACGCTCAGGCTATGGAATGAGCTCCCTGTTGGGGTTTTCCCTTGAGAGTACAGCATGGAGTTATTCAAGAATTGTGTGAAAGATTCCGGCAACGCGCGAGTGATACCCCTGGTGTTGCAAGCGTCAATAGGCGGCGGTAACCGCTTACCATCAGGCGGGCCGTATGCTTGTTTGCCACCCAAGTGGTATAAAAAGTTTGATTTTTTTTCTTGTACCTAGTTAATTTAATTATATTTATAAAGCTGAGAATACAAACGTAACCATGATGATCTAGATCGTTAACCAAATGACATCTTCAGACGTCTCATTATTCATAGCAGTTTAATTTGTTTGCTCTTATATATTGTTATACACAATTATTATGTGTTTGGTTGGTTTGGTGGTTTGGCCATGTCGAGAGAATGAATGAAGAACGATTGACGAAAAAAGTGTATAAGGCGAGTGTGAATGAAAGTGTTGGAAGGGGTAGACCTAGACGGACGTTTCTAGACCAAATTAGGGACGTCTTGAAAAAAGGTCAGGTCAAGAGTACCCTAAACCGAAGAGCATGTATGAAGAGAATAATGAAAGTGGACGAAGCGAAAGAAGTATGTAAGGATCGTAGCAAGTGGAAAGAAGTGGTCTGGTGATTATATGTATGTATGTATATAATGTGTTTTATATATGTACGTTCCTTTTTTTTATTATTAATTTAGCCTGCATACAATCGTTATAAAGTGGCACTCTACTCTCTATCTACCCCGTTGAGATATTTATGTTTCAACCATATTTCAAGCAAATTTATAATTATTATCACGTCGAGTTCCTAACGGGGTAGGCAGAGTGAATAGAGCGCCATTGCTCCTTAGACTTGCATATCTCTTTCGTCCACATTCATCAGTCTCTTCATACATGCTCGTCGATTTCGAGTACTCTTGACGTTTTTTAGTTTTTTAGACGTCTTTTAGTGTCCCTTATGATGATTAGTAATAATAATTATTATAAAGAAATACGTTTAATCTTCACTCGAGCTCGGTCTTTTATAAATCTAATGTTGGATGAATTTGAATAGTGTGTTGTGAGTGTGCTTAGGTATAATTATTTATTAACACAATAACACAATTTGTCCAACTGAAAGGTGACTTTTGTCTTATGACCATTTCCGACCTTATTTAGGCTAGCATCTTAATTACGTGTCTACTTTATTATGCCACCTGTTCTTGGCATACCACGTCTGTGTGTTCTGTGGTCATTAATAGAACATTTATTTCCAGACAACTAAGCCAGTCAAGCAACAAAGTGACGACCACAGAGACGATATCGGAGGAGATAGAGGAGTTCATGTCGGCTCCACCTGTAAGCCGCACCCGGCAGTCCATGAGGAGCTCTGAGAAGCTGGTCAAAACGTCAGACTACTCTTCAGAGGAAAGTCTGGACAGGCTGAAAGGAAATGGGAAGGAAATTTTCCAGGTACATTTTTAAATTCGTTTTTTTTTATACGTAATATCGAAATCTATCGACCAATTACTTTCCATTAACCATCTTAACCGTTTAAAAAGCATCAAATGCAAAAAGAATGTTTTCGGCGAAATATGTTTCTTTTTACATCCTCTGCGTAAGATAGGAGTTCATCGAAATCGGTTCAGCTTTTCAGATTCGTATAGGATAAAAAAAAGCTCGCGAAGCTGGAAATGGTTTAAAAAAACTAGTCCAATCCATTAAGTTACCTTCATTGTAAAACACAACACTCATCTATAGAACTATGAATTGTTCCTTTCAGACATACAACTTTGTCGATCAATCACCTACATTTAAATTTCGCATACATTTGCATTTATTATAACGTTTATGTAACTCGACATTGTCTAAAGTTTCAATGTTACTCTCTAATTTACATAGCTGAAATCCAATGAACAAATAGAAGTGTTATTTTACCTAATTAGGGCAAAAGGAAAGGTTATGTATCCTACTGGTTCGGATTGTATGTCAGTTACATACGTATTCATAGGCATCACGAAGTAGGAAAAAAGTGGAGCGCCAGTTCTCTCTAGACTTAAAGAACCTCTTTCGCATCATCCACATTCAACAGTCCATTTTACACAAGCACACCGGTTTCAAGTACTGATTAAATTCGATTTACATGTATACTTCATGCAAATATCATACATTTGTGTGTATCTATTGTTGTGTTATGACGTCACGAGAAATTTATGCAAACGTTGGACTTCAATTAATGAAAAAGCTGATACTAATTGTATAGTGTATCGAAAGAGCCGTGGTGGCCGAGTGGTTCGAGCAGTTGCCTGCGACGCAAAGGTCGCAAGTTCGAATCCCGACTGTACCAATGAGTTTTTCTAAACTTAAGTACAGTGATTAGTCACACCACGAGCTTTACGGTGAAGGAAAACATCGAGAGGAAACCTGCATACGTCTGAGAAGAAATTCAAAGGCGTATGTATAGTCGTGCTTGAGTAACGGCGATGGACTCGCCATCTGTCACGTTGGCACCTAATATACCTCTGGCGGAAAGTGGGTGTGTGGGTATTACCTATACACCTCTGCCTACCCCTTCGGGGACCCTTGTGGGAAGGCGTGAGGATATATTATTATATTATAGTGTATCGATGTTTGGTACCTTCCCTACATACATGTTTGATGTCTTTTTTTATTGGCGCATAAATCTGATATTTTCACGAAAGCAGTATTTTTTCCTAAATTTGAATGAAATTAAATTGAGAGAAGACTGCTCCTCCTCTCCCTCTGATTGATCCTCTGATTTTCGTTCTAATTACAACTTACGTCGATTTTCCCACGTAAATACCTCGTAAAACGTCCATATGGTGTCAAGGACTTGAAACAGACCGTGGTCGAAATAATATTCACGGTGTTAACAATTTATGTTTCCTCGCCTAACAATTTCTGCGGAATGAACCACGTGCCAGCTTTGTTTATCCGCCGTTGAAACACGCGTGGGTTAAAACTACCGGCTTTTGTCGATAGATGGCAGTATTGAGCTATAAAAAATAGTGACGTCACGCGTACTGGTTTTCATGTTTCAATATTAACCGATTGGCGAAGATTGATAAGAGGCTCAACGGTATATGTATATTTTAGGCACATGCACATAAGCCAATGGAATCACTGAACAGAATACAGGAAGTTACACCACTACATCGTCTTTAGTATCCATAATAACTAGACCATGTTATCCTAATTCATTTATATTCATTAGGTTCACGTGCTTTATGTACTAACTAAAGTGTAGGGAAAAGTCGTTAGGAAATTTGTCTACGTAAGAAAACATTTAGGAAAGGTGACGGATTCTTCATCTGTCACGTTGTCACCTAAACATATACATATCTGATGAAAAGAGATCGAGGACTCCTTCTGCGATTTTAAATGCTCTTGTAGAATTTGAGTGATGTTTTTCAAAATGTTGAAACAGTCTGACTTATACAGTATATTTAATAGTGTGGATAAATACTACTCGTAGGTACATTCAACCCAACCAACAGACGTTTTGTTAGAGCAAAGCGTGCCCATGTATCCTAATTGAATTAAATGTATGCAGGCCACACAATCATTTTGAATTGCCACCCACCTGTATCTACTTCCTGATGTCCCACGCCTTGTAGACTGCGTTCAGTCTGAATCGATCGATTATGATAATTTATTCCATTATCGTTGCTATCATGGATATATTAAAACGTTGATGGAGTTTTTAATGCAAGTTAATTGTTTCTTTTAACTCTTATTAAAATTTGTATTTTAAGTCTAGATAACCGATTTACAGATATATTATACTCGTACTTGTGTACTAACCGCAAGTTGTTTGTATCGATGGGAGTCCTTTTTCACATACCGAAGTTACTATATGATTTATGGTCATACATACCCGTTTCTAGTATGTTAATGTGTGATTTTAGTTCAGTTTTTTTGCGTAAATTTTCTTTTATTAAACTACTACGTAACCCTAACGTCGCGACTGGATAGATTTTGATACAAATTTCATTCAAGGAGTTTATAAGTACCTATTTAAATGCTTATATGATTATTAGTTTTTTTTTAAATCGCAAATCATAATATTTCTATCAAATAAATCCGCAGTATGCAGAGCCATGCCCATGCAACAGATTTTTAATCTGTAGCCCGAGCGATATCCTCATAGGTTAGAAGCAGGAAAACATAGTTATTATCCTTCCAAATATAACTGAAATCAGTCTTCCCCCGCGTCGGTTTATTTTCGAAAGGCGCTTACTCCGCTACACATATGGACACTATTATTTAAAGCCATCTGGCCCAGTCGTGCCCAGCAGATAGTGTAGTGTGCAATTTACTTAAAAGTTATCTAATTACAAATAATTCTTGACCTAGTTTGTGGTCTAAATACGCACCAAGGATTCACCCGGAGTGATGGAGTTGCTATGGTGATTCGGTAAGTTGCGCAATTTGGTGAATCAATCCAACACTATTCAGTGAAAACGCGTCCAATCAAGATGCTATCTCGATGCGAGGTCAGTTAACGTATATATACACTGTTTACATACTCAGTTCGCGTACTACATTATGTACTTGCGTTGTGATGCATGAATGAGTTTCCGTTCATAATTATTTGATACTGTGTTGTATTGAAAAAATGTTCTTCGGACAAAATCAATAGTGGAGTTAGAACTTCGACGTCGTAGCTTGTGGTATCGAGCCAATGTTTGTTAATTGATTTCGGTTAGATTCTGTGGTATGCGTTTCGTCATGATTCTATAAATATGCTCCTTGATAGACCAAACCTTATGTAGTATCCCAATCTTAATTACGTACATACCATCTTAAGATAGATTAGTATAAACGACTTTTTCGCTTTATTATACTGTCTTCAAAAATCCTTTAATTCTTAACTAGGGGATCGATTTAATCTAACTATTGAGAACGATCTCTTCTGCTTCTCGCCACTGTAAAGTTAAGTAATTTAATACTCTTTTGTATCTGTCTATCTGTTTTTGGCGCCTGAGATAAGACAATTTCTATAAACTTTGGTATAGATAGGGATACATTATGACCTTAGGGCCTTCTTCATGTCTTTACGTATGATTTTTGTCGCGATATGTAATTTGAAGGAAGAACCTTAGAACTTTACGTGAAAGCTATCAGTAAATTTTTATAAACAACATTTTATATTGAAAAAAAAGAAACGATAATGAACTATTTATTTCTAATCTACTTCTGCACACATCAATCAATCAATCAATCAATCAATCGTCGTCGCGTCTTCTCTTTAGCTTTACTTTTATTGTGCTAATTTTATAAATAAATAAATTGCAAAAATACCACTGATTCTGCTCAACTGAATTCTGC